>JAULBR010169047.1:0-16536 GCA_032355825.1 Melanodrymia aurantiaca | reverse complement strand
GAATATTCTGGTGACCCTTTAAGACAGGTGGCTGCTTAATACAGGTGGCCGCTCAAGCAGGTTTGACTGTACATGTAATACGACATCATCGGATGTTCTGACGTCATAACATTAACATTACTGGAATGTGGAATAGTTCCCTAATGATGTAATTTTTTACGTCCATCGAGAAATGAACAAGATGCGTTGATAAGGGCTGGACCAATCAGATTCATCTAAACTGTAATGATTACAATAGAAATTTAATTATATAGAATACATATGTAGGAAAAATTTTAATACGGTAAATATATTTAAATTTATTTTATTTTGTATTGTTGCAAAGAAATATACATGTACATGTATATAGAAGGCTACAGCATTAATTTCATTATCGGAAACATCATAGACGTACTATTCAAGTGTTAAATTATTAAGTTTTTACATCTACAGATACTATATGTTCCAGTGAGCGGATCAGTCATATTAATAAATTACACGCTGATCAATATCAACATTTCATAACCGTGGTATCAGGGCTCACCCTGTAGGTATCCAAATTAGCCAATGGCTATTTTGTGTAAAGTTTGGCTAAAAATGTTAGTTATTGGCTTACAATATATTACATAAATTAGCTTCTTTTAAAACATTTTCATGCAAAATAGCCCAAGAAAATCTTGTTCAGAGTGAGCCCTGGACATAAAAGGCGACAATACAAAAGAAATACAGACCTACATACAAATTGGTACATATATGTATATAAAAAATTCAGATTTTGTCAGTTCACTTTGTAATAAAACAAAGTTAAGTAAACATTAGTAACTGTTGGATATCTCAAATAGTACTAGAAAACCTCAAATAGTTTGTGTACGTTATATTATCCGAAAATTTCTAGTGGCAGCTATAGTTAAACAATACCAAGACGAACAACTGAGCACGATGTGTATATTTTATTTTTACACAGATTGATTTTTATATCATGTCAAAGAGCACCCCTTTAAACTTAACGTAAATACCAAAAATAAATATCAGCGGTTATTGGATGTCATATGCAGGTTATTGGATGTCATATGCACGGTTATATCTACAGTAAATACAGCAAAATCAAACATGTAATAATATTGAAATGCAACAAATGAAGGTCTACCAAACTGATGGTCAATTATGTTTGAAAAGCACAAACGGTCCCACCCACTTTTGTTCAGAAAATGACGCCCATGTCTTACTCACTTAGTAATAGTGGTGGTATTTCAACCAATAGGGCCCAATTAACACGCTTAATAACTTTTATTTATTTCTTAAAGGGATTGTGCAAAAATTAGTAAATATAATTATACTTTATACAGTGTATATAAATATCAAACTACTTTGAAATTATATGAACAATTACCACATAATATACAAAACTAAATGATGCATTCAAAGTCAGAGACTAGTCTTTTTCGTAGATAACCTTAGATTGGCTCAATTAGGGGAAAAAGGAAATCGCAAATATTTCATTTGCCCCAGATTCATCAAAATACCCCGGTAGCTATTTTCCTTTATTTTTTAAGATGCTTAAAAAGATTTATTGAAAAAGTTCTGATAATACTATGTATTACATTGACTTCAAAGGGAGTACATATTATTACAAAGAGAACTAAATTGGCATTCTTTTCTAAGAATGACTGGTTTGGTTAAGCGGTTATGGTGTTGGACTGTCAAGTGCCATGCTAATCAGTGCAGTACGTTCAAATCCCACTTCTGCACATAAGTGGTTTTTCATTAACACTGGACATCTTAATATCATATGGCAGATTTTTTAATATACATGTACATGTATACACTCTACATATATATTATAGACTTAATATTCCAAAGAGAGTAGCCTTACCAAATACATGTCTACAATTCAAAGACAATGTTTAAATCTTGAAAATTAATGTTATTACTTTAAATAATTATTATACCGTAATATGAAATGATATATCATACCTGGTTCTTGTTTGGACACCCATTTGATTACACTTGGCATCACAGCTACTCCATTCAGCCCAACCAGAATGCACACAACCTTCAGCACAAAGTGGAATATATTATCAGTATTTATTTTTTGAAAGTAATACATGTATTATGTAAGTAAATGTTAATTTTAATAATAGGTTATACTCTATTAGTCAGAATTTTTTTACAAATGGCATAAGACGTGCACGTACGGTGGCAGTCGTCTTAAAAGTCGGGACTGTCCCTTTAAATACACAGATCTTGCTGTTTTTGCTCTTCCAATAATAAGATTGTGCTTGTGCAACCAACTGTCATAATATGCATACAATACATTTTGTTTTTGTGCTAATGTTATCATATATATATATTTAATAGTCTTTTAAGAATATATAGTAAAATCAATATACTTACAGTCTTCCTTCTGTTGACACTTGAATCTGTGATCGATACATACACTATAAAAAAAAATATTAATGAATGAATGTTTTATGACACCCCAGCAAGGAATAAATACATGGGCTAAATGTGGTAAATAATGATAATGTTATTAAAAAAACAAGTGTCCAGCACCGGAACTATAAACGCTGGTGTCTGGCACCGAACAAAGAAAAACTGTCCTGGACAGGCAGTCGAGGCAGCTAGACTGTATGACCATGACAGACGTGCTTGAACCTTAGTTGGTTGTGAGCATGTAAATATGTTATAAGTAACTAACTAACTGAACAAACAATAATGAAACTAAAACAACCATGAAACTAAAAAATAATGATCATTGATGAAACTAAAAGCAATATTAAATATGGTTAAAATTTACAATAAAAACCAGTTTCCCAAAGGAATTTTAAAACTAAATGATTTCACCAC
Organism: Melanodrymia aurantiaca; assembly: GCA_032355825.1. Classification (NCBI taxonomy): domain Eukaryota; kingdom Metazoa; phylum Mollusca; class Gastropoda; order Neomphalida; family Peltospiridae; genus Melanodrymia; species Melanodrymia aurantiaca. The sequence goes on along the minus strand of JAULBR010169047.1, from coordinate 13,710 downwards.
ACATCTGTTACCAAATATATTTCTGATCTCCCAAGAAACGCATGACAGAATGAAGATTGTTCGGTCCCGCACTGTTCCAAAGACTTTGCCAGTTAGATAAAATATACTTTGCTAATATAATAATTATTTAAAATCAGTAAATGCATGGGTGTTAACAAAAGTGAATTTGTGTGACTGAAAATTCATTATATTTTTAAGTTTTGATAAAATTACATTACATAAAAAAAAACTACCACTTTTAGAATTTTTACCACGACTGACAGTTAAAGGGACGATAGTACGTAAAATAAGGTTTATTAATTGGAAAGATACATACAATGTACCTAAAGTATCATTACCCATATATAGTTCAAAGAACACAAATTAGGTGTTCCGGTAATATTTAATAAACTGGGTTATTTCCTGGTCGCTGGAGGAATCCATGTGGTCCCTAATAGAGTTGTCGTTCGCTCAGGAAGTGAAATAATGAACGGGCACACCGAGTACGAATACCACGGGGGAGATCACCAGGCTCTACATTATCAGTGAGTTTGGAACCATATAGCTAATAATTCTTAATTTTTCAATAGGTATTTAACTTTTTGTTACTCCCTTAGGTGGCTGCTTAAGACTGTATGTTGATATTATGGCAAAAATGAACATCATAAAATTATATTAATAATGAACATCATAAAATTATATTAATAATACATGTATAACTAAGCGTATGAAAACACATTGCTACCTTATTTATATATAGGGGCAGCAAGTTCGAATCCCACTAGCATACATAAGTGGGGTTTTCTTTTATGTAATAGGAATCACACATATTCTTTTTGTTGGCGTAAGCTATACCCAGGATGGTAAACAACTAAGCTTTGTAAGCAACTTCATACAAGTCCTTGTATGCATCTACAGGTATATTTTACAACAGTGAAAATATACCAACCCTACACATGTATGTCTGGGTACGAAGTGTACATAATTATAAATGATATAGATAATAACCAGTTGATGACATAATCTAAACGGCAAAAGATCTCTGCTTTATAATGTGAATATAAGAATATTGAATTCTGTGAGGCTCAAATATATACAAGTGTATTTAAATGTTCTGGATAAATGCAATGTTACACTTACAAGGTATTTTATTTACTCACTCATAAACAACTTACCATTCTATACATGTGCCATTACGAACACCTTCCTGTTCTTTCAATACAATGTTTCCATCATCATCATAACAACCACAGTTTTCTACTGGACCACATTCTCCAGACTCATCTCGCAACATGTTTTCGGCACACACACAGTTTTCGTCTTCGTCAGTACACGTTGTTTGTAAGCAAGTACTTTGCATGAAGGAATCAAAGCATCTATCACAGGTTTCCGTGCAGTTGTTGCTCTTTTTCTCATTTTCCTTACATTGTTCTGAAAGCATGATAATACTAGTGCATTGTGAAATCATGTGCAATAACAAGCACAAAATTAATGATAACAACCAACGATTATTGTTATCATGTATATCATGTGTCTATAGGGCAGTTTTTGTGTACCGGGTACTTATTTGTAACAAACGTCAAAAGAAAGCTCTAATGCCACATATGTACTCAGACCTGTCAACCCTCTTGTTTTCCACAGGAGTCTCCTGTTTTTCCTTGTTTTCTCCTGCTGAGAACTTTTCTACTGGGAATTCTTAATTTTATAACACTAAAGAAATTCCTATCTACCATTTTAAAAACTATACAGGAAGTGCTTTGTTTGTCCATTTTTGCTGATTTTGGTTTCTGAAATCATGATTTGTAATCAGTGAAAGTGTTCAGAGTTTACAGTTCTTTTAATCATGTTTGCCAAAGTAAAAACTGTGGAATATATGAAGTTATAGATGGCGTTTTGTTCTCATTAAATGAGATACAGGAGATATAACAAAAGAAATAAACACTTTAAAATTGTTTTACTTAAAAATGTGTACGTTTTGTAGCCATATATAATAATGACAAGAAATGTAAAATTTTTACATTTCTTTTCATTATTATAAAAATTATATGGCTACAAAACGTAAAACAATTTTAAAGTGTTTATTTATTTTGTTATATATCCTGTATCGTTTTTAACCTCCTGTTTTGGAGCTTCATCTCTTTTTATGCCAGTATTCAAGATTTACCAGTCTGGTATTTCAGAAATTGTAGTGCATTGCAATTGCTTTTAGTGGATTATATATCTTTTAAATGTGATATTGCTTAAATATTTGCAATTGTTTATCCCAATAAATAAATGAAATATGCCAGGTTTTCATTATTTTTTCGTTGTAAATAAATTGTAAATAGTGAAGCTTTTAAAATCTATACAATATTCGGAGATTGTAAAAGCCATGTTCAGATTACTTTACAGATAAAAAGGTTAGTTCACAGTTTATCTAATGTTTTTATGTTAGAATAAGGAGGGGAGAGACAGGTCAGACAGAGTACTAAATCATTCAGAATTTGAAAATAATCGGTATGTAAGAACAGTGTGAAATCCGATACATTAGTGTATTGTGTTATTAAATATACAAAATAGTACATACCAGAAGTTGGACAATCCGTATCACACCTTTCTGATTGGAAATTATTGGAACTGTTACTGGAACTAAGACTGGAACAATTATAGGGGCAATCTTCTTTACAAATCCTCATCCTTGTTCGAGTGGTTGTGCTACATGGGTTGTCTGTGCAGGTTTCTGACCAAGGTGCCCATCCCGCCCAGCAGCTGGCTCCTTGTAAAATAGTTATGCATGTAGATTAATCGAAGCAAAGAAACATGATATGAAAAACAGACACATAAAGAAATAAGCACGTCGAATTCCGTCAAAGACAATTATTATTATACAAATAGATAAAGAGGATTCGTCACTAGTATTTTTTAATATTAAAAGTATCGACAGAGTCTAAGTTAATCGGTAATTGTTGAGGTTCTGTATTTTTGCCATGACTACACAGGAAGATGACCAAACGTGGGGTGGGTGGGAGGAGGACATGTGTAAAGTGGGCTGGAAATGGCCCAAGCAGTCCCTAGGACAGTATAACCATAGATCAATGATGGTGTACATTTTTACCAATGAACACAACTAATCTATCCTCACTATAGCAACTTTATTATAAGACATCAATAGATTGCTTTTTTCCGTGTGTGACCATCATGACAATTAGATCTGAAATTCTTCTATCTCTGAGTAATAACTTGATAGTCTTCATAGGTTTAACTAGAATGGTTCTATTTTAATGAATTGAGGAAGCCTAGAAAGATTGGAAAAATGTATTTGATCTTCATCAGCATTGCAGAAACATGTTACCAAGGTTGTGCTAGTTAACCTAGCGACACTAGAGATACTTGACATGGTTGTCGAGTAAGATTGGTGGTGAGAACTCATATCCATCCAATCCTGTTGAATCTATTCTCAGAGCATGATAATAAGTTGACAATGTGTCTGGTACAATGGAACCAAACATTGTCAACTTATTGTCCATTCTCATGAACAAATTCACTCGTAGAAAGCCCCATAAGTTTATTTTTGCAATCACAGTTCAGACTCTTTTTTCACCCATCAAAATTGAAGGTAACACAACATAAAGTGAACGTTTATTCTCAACCTCAGTATCTGGCTTGAGAGATAACTTAATATTAAATTTGTTATTGAGTGGCAAGTGATATTTTGTGTTTGTAATTGTGTTAGTGGTATGTATGATGTGAGCCCAATGTCATATGAATGTTTGACCAACGTTGGTTTTTCAACATTATTTAAATGATGCCTCTGTTGACGTTCAATAAATATTGGACCAGCGTTGGCTTGTTGACATTTGTCCAAATATATATGAACATTTGGTGAATGTTGGTTTTTTAACATTGGGGCAATGTAATGTTTACCCAAAATTAGACTGACGTACAAAATGGTGTTTCCACCAAAGGCATGATACACAAGAAGCTCTTGGGAAAACATCATGGGATCATTTGTAGCTCTGATAGCATAATTTTAAGTTAACTACAGTAGTATTTCTATTGTATAAGTTACCTGTGGTCGTTGGACCTGTTGTCGTGGGACCTGTTGTCGTTGGACCAGTTGTTGTTGGGCCTGTTGTTGTTGGACCAGTTGTTGTTGGGCCTGTTGTTGTTGGGCCTGTTGTTGTTGGACCAGTTGTTGTTGGGCCTGTTGTTGTTGGACCTGTTGTTGTTGGACCTGTTGTTGTTGGACCTGAAATAACCAATGTGCTGAATGCTTGATTTACCGTATTGCAAACTCATTCTTGAAATAAACTCATGTTTATAGTCATATGTTACCTTTCCCTTTGAACAAAATTATATTGCGAGTGCAGTATAAATGGCAATAGAAGTTTCTGTAGTACACGTAGTGTGTACGTGTGATAAACGTGTGATGCAAGACAAATCGTTTTCTAATAACAACATTTTGTTTAATAATGCCCTTTTAATTTCTACACAGTAAGCGATCTTTCAATCAAATGAGCAGTCAATATATTAGCAGTAAATATATATTATATAGATCATTTCATGAGCGTGTGTTATACAATATTTATGAATTTCCAGATTGTTTTATTCACAGAGTGTGGTCATTTATATATTATCCACAAACTTCAAATAAATTGATACATGTAGTCTCCATACACTTAACTGGAATAGTTCTATTTTTAATGAATTGAGGAAGCCTAGAAAATTGGCAAACCATATTTTATCATCATCAGCATTGAAAAAATGTAATACCAAGGTTGTATCGTCTAAACTAGTGATACTTGACATGGTTGTCGAGTAGGATTGGTGGTGAGAACTCATATCCATCCGATCCTGTTGGATCGAACCTCAGAGCATGGTTATTATTATATTTGTGTTTAACAACATCCCAGCAAGAAAAAAAGATATCGGCTATTGGGTGTCAATATAAGGTGTAAACGAACAAAAATCAGTGTATAGTGTCTGATACAATGGAATCAAACATTGTCAACTGAACAAATTCACTCATAGAAAGCCCCATAAGTTGATTAATGCAATCGCAGTTCAGAGTAATTTTACATCCATTCAAAATGGAAGGTAACACACTATAAAGCAAATGAGTATGTTCAACCTCAGTACCGGTATCTGGCTTGAGAGGTAACTCAATGTTGAATTTGTTATTGAGTGGACAGTGATATTTTAGGTCCGTAATTGTGTTAGTGGTAAGTTTGAGTATATAAGCTATTGTCTTGTTGATATCAGCCCAAATTCATATGAATGTTTGACCAACAAAGGTTTTTCAACATCAGATAAATGATGTGTTTGTTAACGTCTGATAAATATTGGACCAGTGTTGGCCTGCAGGCATTTGTCCAAATTGATACGAACATTGGGTGAATGTTGGTTTGTAACATTAGGACAATGTCATGTTTACCCAACATTAGACTGACATATAAAATGGTCTCAAAGACAAGAAGCTCTTGGGAAAACATCCTGTGATCATTTGTAGATCTGATGATATAAGTTTGAGTTACCTACAGTAGTATTTCTATTATATGTTACCTGTAGTCGTTGGACCTGTTGTTGTTGGAACAGTAGTTGTTGGACCAGTTGTTGTTGGACCAGTTGTTGTTGGACCTGTTGTGGTTGGACCAGTTGTTGTTGGACCAGTTGTTGTTGGACCAGTTGTTGTTGGACCAGTTGTTGTTGGACCAGTTGTTGTTGGACCTGTTGTTGTTGGACCAGTTGTTGTTGGACCAGTTGTTGTTGGACCAGTTGTTGTTGGGCCAGTGGTTGTTGGACCTGTTGTTGACGGAGCTGCAAGAATGAATATCATGTTTATTTTTACAAGATGGTTTTCTTTTTGTCCTGTAGATACTTTTGTCTATGAGCAGATGATTATTCATTGTACCGTACCCTATCACTGCAGATCGAAGATAGTCTTTGCACTGACAAAACCCTGTGATTGAATTAAGTCCCTGGTGTATAATTACTCATGATTAATAATTGAACATACAAAATCATTCGTCTATACTTCGTGTCACATTTTTGTGTCCAAATTATATAACTTTAGGTTAACAAATAAAAATATGTGTAATGCAAATACATACAAAAAGTCTTCAGATAAATCTATTGTCTGCCATTGATTTTTCTGGTGATTTTTTTAATGTATTTGCATTATAATATTTTAATTTTTTAACCTAAAGTCATATAATTTGAAAAAATAAGGAAATTTTTTGTGTTTTAAAAAATATTTACCTTTTTTCTCTATGTTAAACGAAACTAAAGTTATCTACGAAAAACCTACTACAAATGTTCAGAGACGAAGTATAATGGGTTTATTTATTTATTGTTGGGGTATTCCATGGTATTGGTCACGTCCGTCATGATAGTTTTTCAACATTTCAATTTGCAGTACAAAAAAATTAATGAAATCTGATATTTGCGTTTATTTACATAACAAACAGAAACAATCGTGACGGACGTGATAAATACCATAAAATGCCCCTGTCTGGTACTAAACTCAGCAGATCCAGGCCCAACTCTGGTGTTTTTATCCAGCAACGAAATGAGGTTTTTTGGCCTAACCCAAAATTTTGGTATTAAGTTTTTTTTATTGTTGATTTTGTTTAAGGACATATCCTAGAACCAAAATCTGGCGGATGACATTCTGTCACCTGTGGGCATTTTTAATTATTTCATTTTAAAGAACATGATAATATTATGAAACCTATTTTGGGCAATATTTAAGGTGAGGGGGAAAATACAATCAACTATAATAATAATAGTAGTAATAGGCCGATGTCCACATATTTGGTAGCAATGTATGTGTCATTGGTGTAGCCACATATTGGTGAAAATTAGTAACCAATCAGATCATTGATGACATCATCAAAGGTCAAAAGGTCATGTTGCCAGGGTAAAAATGAAAATATTCCATGTTTCAAATGACCTGTGTATATTATAATGATAAGTTGGTAAATTTATACAATTAATGTCATCAAAAGAGCCTCCTAACAGTTACTTTTGGTATAAAAATATCCAGGAAATAGTATATTTTAATGTCACATTAACCCCTTATCTTTTATGTGTATAATATAGGAAATCCTTTGCATCGTTCCAATTGCAATTTAATGTATACATACACAACTACTAATCTTACCAAGAAGTGAGATCTTGACCTTTCTTACTATTTAAAACACTGGTAGCATGTTGCAGGGTCAGTATAGCAGGAAAGGGTGGGGAGGTGAGGGAGTGGTGTGGAGGGATGACACCCATCAAATAACTTGTGGGGTAACTTTTTTATCCTGTTATGATCAGTTGGTAAATAAAATCAATGTCATTCAAAAGTGCCTTCCCACCAGATAATTCTTGTATAAAAATATCCAGAAAATAGTATACTTTACTATCCCCCATCTTTTACATGTAAAATTAAAGAAATCATTTTTATTTCTTGCAAGTGCAATTAAATTTATACACAACTATCAATATTCCTAAGAAGTAAGATTTTGACTATGTTCACCGTTTAAAACACTAATAGCAAAATGTTGTAGGGTCAGTGCAGTGCAAATTGGTGTGTGGGGTGATGGAAGGGGTATATAAGGTACTCCTCCAATAACTTGTTTGGGCATCTTTTTACACATTTGGCGAACTTTAAAAGATGTCCTTTTCAAGTATTGCCCCCTCAATATTCTATTCTACAAGCTGTGATAATACTGTTTACAATAAAAGAACAATACAAATACACCAAAAGGTTTGAACTTATGAATAAACTTTTTGTTACAGGTTTGGGAGCATGCTCTGGAATCCTAATCCAAGTATACATGGTAGACATCAGAGCAGTTATAGAGTACGTTTCAACATCAGTTAATGCCAATAAACTAAATCTCAACATGTTTCTAGAGGCAATGTAGTCAACACCAATCGATGACATGTAGAAGACAATTGATATTCAATACCAGGGCTCAAAATAGGGCCTGCTACAACAAAAATATGGCCTGCTGGAATTTATTTAATATTAGGAAATGTCTTACGTTCCGAAGATCGAATGATTCACTTCAAGCTCAATGAACCAGCAGACTGCAGTATGTATTCAGATTGAACTAGTCCACTTGGTGCCAGAAAAATGTAGTATATTTGGTCAATATTAAATTACTCAGAAATGATCTATGTATAACTTCTAGTAAGTACAACTACCTCATCACACGACCACAAGGTCAAGTGGCTTGCAATAGCATTGTGGGAAATTGTTATTGAAAATGAAGCACTTGTATAATCATAAACACAGTTCAAAATAAACTGTCACCCCATGCACTTAATCCAGGTGATCCAATATTATTAAGCGACGACTCTTTGATACTGTAACGTTGCAAATATATTTTTGTCTGTGTACACCTCGTCGATACATTCCAATGTTATTGCTTGCTGTGTTGCAGATGACTGATATGTGCTCTTTATTGGTGCTACCAGGTATGGCTTGTATGATGGTATTTATATAAATCTCAATGTTATTGTTTTTTTCCCTCTTGGACTTGTAGCAAATATCTTATTGTATGGATCAGGCTATTTGTTTTATTCTGGAGCATTTATTTTATTATTTAATCTATTTTGTTAGGATATTATCTTATGTATTCCTGATGAACTTGCCTTCCATTCACACCAGCATCACAATCGTCAATGACAAGTAATCATAATTATGAATCACAAGGAATGAAATAACACAATTTATTTTATTTAAATGATACACAAAAACATTCAACAATTAGTGATATATCCAAAATCCAATGATATTCATGACAAGGAAAACATTTAGAAAATTCCATGATATTCAATCATTGTCAAGACCCACAGAAAGCCTGTAAACACAAACAGTAATAAAGAACCCTACTTTAAACAATAAAACGTGACTGATAAACAGTGAAACAAATGAATAAATTATTATTATATAAAGTAACAGTATGGTTACCTGTTGTGCGGCTTGGCGTTGTTTCCTGGGCACCTGTAATTACAAAAACAAGGAACTTACAATTTATATTATTTTTAATATCCACAATCAAATAATTAGAGAGTAAATATAACAATAACTGTACAGCCTGAGTAATGTGGTCAATTTGGAGTTAGAAAATAGAAGTCTCCTGATCCACATAGATTTAAAAATATTAAGTAAAGGATAAACAGGGCGTCATTAAATAAAACAAACTTTACTTTCAAAGAAAAACGAATGCATACCCATACGGTACTACATCTTACCTGTGATGCGTGTGCAAAGATAACTATTCATGAGGTTTTCAGTAGTGACTGAGACTTATATGACCGTTGTCATGTGTTTTTAATGGGAGTGGTTTTAAAAAGCGATTGGTGTGCAAGGATTTATATGCTACTTATATGCGATAAGCTAAAGGCTTACAAGAAATAATAGGTCTTAGATTTAGTGCATTTTGGAAAATTTGTGGCCAATGTTTACGGTGTTCTGGACATGCAATTATATACATATATACACATTAATTACATAAAAAATTCAAAATCTAATAAATATTTCATTTTTGGCATAAGCCTTTAAAAGCAATTTAACCTGCTCAGCACTGTAGGCGAGATATATCTCGCCGATGTCAATCTAGCGCTTCCATACTGTAGGCGAGATATCTCACCATCCAGACATGCTGTACTAAATTGCATTATGCAAGGAAATGACGTAAAATATATACTCCAGAAACATTCTGAATTGCAAATGGCGGACGACTGAGTTGTCAGATATGAATATCGATCGATAATTTGTGTTTGTAAACACCAGATTTATTTCACTGGAATTTTTGCATTGGGTAATCAACAAAAATGGCGGCACACGACTATTTGAATGAATTTGTCGGCAATTCTGACAGCGAAAATGATGGCGAGTTTGACTGAAAGTTTTACCGATGTTGATTATTGTGAAGAGTTGTCATTCCAAATAACCCATGAATGAAATAAAGTGTTTATTTGTATCTTTTGTTTCATAAATAAAGAAAAATACTAACTTGTGGTAACCTCTTCTTTCTCTGAAATTGCAAAAAATAACAGACATATTATTAAAATAAAGTAGTGATACTTTTTTTTAAATCAATACGCCAAATCGTAATCTCAGATCTCGCACTCAATTCTGAGATGTGTGGAAGAAAAACAAAGGGGAGATATCATGTGATCACCATTACCGCGTCATGTAAAGTGTCTGAATGTTGACATCTACATCAGTATAACAGTTTAAAATAAAATTACCACTGCACAAATATGTCACCAGATGACATTCGGAGATGGAAAATGACATGTTTTCGTACATTTACCCTTCTTTTAACCTGAGATCTGTGACTGTTCGCAAAAACACTTGCATTCAAGAAACAGCTATCTGACACATTGCAAATAGCTTAGGTGTCCCCGCGAAGATTTATATTTACTTTAACTCTTTTCTTCCCATTCTCGACTGTAGTCGAGACGTCAAATACTACCGCTCAGACCCATTCTCGATTACAGTCGAGCCGGCGACCGACCGTTATAAACGCATCCACCAAAATTGACACGAGTTACCTATCTTGATTCTGTGAACACTAGAACATACTAGAATAACAAACGAATAGACTCAGTATATTTTCGACTGGTGTTCGTATTCAAGTTATTATCGCATTATCGAAAAGAAAACAAAAAACGATCTACGGTTTGTTACTTTTTGTTTACGTCACGAAGTTCCGAAGTGCGCTATATCTGGATTTCTTGACAGCTAGCTAGACACTAGTACAGTAACTAGTAGATGTACAAGACTCTGAATGAAATATTTGCAGATTAAAGGATAGATGATAACGAGTTTTAATCGGATGACGACTGGAAACATAATCACGTTGTCTACCAGTAATCGACGAAAGCCGACAATCACAATGGCGACATGATGCTGAGATCATAGTCGTCAAGGATAATAATTATTTTTTATGTATTTACGATAATTGTTGTAGATTTAAATTGTTTTTTTGGAATGATATATTGATGTAAATAAGTTCTGCATAACACGAACATTTTTAGGTTAAAACATAGATGAAAAATAACAAATTTTGTGTAGGAAAGTTGGTTCAGAGATGACGTTTATTGATAAGTAATTTGGAAGCAAAAGAGTTAATAGCATGTTATATATAAATCAATATATTGAAATATATTTACAGAAGTTGTTGTCTAATTTTATGTTCTTTTCTGCAATATGGATGTTAATTCCATTATATACATGCACATGCCTACATACATATAGTTTTGTGTATAATAATTATAACTATTTTTGTGTATTTAATTATAACAAAATAATTATTTGCATACTATATTTATATGTTTCCTGTGAATCCTTTATGTATGTCACGCATCAATCTCTCTCTAAAAGGGTTAATTATATCCAATTCGTATGAGAACATGTAATTTACCTTGACAGGCTCTGACATCTATGTTGGTCAAGTCTATAGAAGATGCTCCATTAGGACTACGGGTTATTTTTATGTAGGCATCCTTTCCAGTTATATCATTATTGGGATTGATCCATACAGCTTGCCCATTATCTTGTAGGTTTGCAGCAGTCTTAAAATATAATATGTAATAAGATAATTAATATTTATCAATTATGAACCATCTTTGAGGGCAATACACATGCTTCGGCCTTGGTCACTATCACTTTCTTGGGTCCATAAAACATGATATTGCCCGAAAAATGGTCCATAATTGTTTTATTACATAATTTTAATTCCAAAGAGTCTCATTTTCAACACTTATATATTCAACAGTACTGACGAGCTAAACGTACTGCGCTGAATGACGTCACACATTTCTCTGATGTCATGTCACAAGCACAAAAAGCGGAAGCTGGTCAATATCACTTTCCATCGGACAGGTGAGCCAAATATCATAATTTATGGAAGATCATGTGACAGATGTTCGACCAATAAGAATACAGATATATTTTCATTATGTAATTATTGATACCATAATATATTTCCCAGAATAATTTCAATTTTAGTTCAGAAACAAATTCAAGATCTATAAATACAATACAGACAACATAAGTTTCTAAAATATATACTAATATATTTTGAAACATATTTTACATTCTTTTTCAATGTTTGTCAAACCGTTATAAAAACTAATACAGAATATAATGTCTTTGAATATCTCCAATATTTCTACGGTAGAAATCTGCTACTTTCTTTCAGTACCAGAAAGAAATTTTTAATATATTTACTTTTGCGATATAAAGTAATGTAAACATCTGCTTTTATGGGGGCATTACACTTGTTTTTCAAAACACATACAGGTTGGTGCAGGTTGGGTAGGAGATTATTTGAGAAGGGCAGGTATTATTTTACATAAGATATTCTGTCACAAAAATAAGTCTTACTGCTATATTTTGACATTAAGTTTGCTGGTATATGCATGCTACTTACCGTTTCATCACCAACAGTAACCTCTACTTTGGTTATTGTGTTGGGAACATTAAATCGAATCTCAGACCACACATTTATGCTATCTCCACTGAGCACAGCTGTCAATGTGTCGCTCTCTCCAAAATCTATAATGTTCGCTGGCTTCACAGAATAGTCACTCTTCTGAACAGGCTCCATGTCATCAGTACATGGGATCGCTGTGCAAATGATAAACATTCAATGGTTTGAATGACCATAATTATGCCTTTTAACACCAAAATATTCTTTAAAAACTGGTGGGAGGGGTGGGAGGGGTGGGGGCGGTTAGACTTATAAGAGGGTCAAAGGAAATATATAACTTTCTGGCCATAGTTTTACATATAAAAATGGACGTCCATAAAGTCTAATTGAATAGTTCTCTTGTTAATGATAATTGGGAGTTACTATATTAGGCAACGTGTCTCTAATGTACAGTGTAGTTCATAAGTATATCCTTTCATAAAGTTACAACCCAAAGCTAATCGACAATGTTATCTAATCGTAGCACATGCAGTTGTTCATGGTTTGTCAATAAACTGCTTTATTAGGGCGAGTGCTTGCAAACTATGTGACTGGTACTGATCGTGCATTATCATAACACATTCATTTAATGCAAACATCAGTGTCAAAACGTTTTGTCTCGGCAGCAGAACGCTCACCTTATTGAATGTAAGACTGTATTCCACCACAATACCATTTACCATATCCATTGATTTTTTAAATATCAGCGTCAACACATGTTTACGTTTATCCATTTTCGTCATTGAGATGAGAATTAGTTTATTGGCAGATTGATTACAAATGAGAGACCCTTTAGTTGTTACAATTTTTACTTCATGTTTGGGCCGCATTTTCCTTTGAACAAAGTGGTTCTGAATGATGCAGACGACTTTTGCGAAGTAGCACACGCAGACGACAACAAATTGGATAACGATTGCGCGAGCTACAGCGGAATAAACAAACATCACCAATGAACAAGCATTGACGATATATTGTTTATGTAATTTGTTCGTGTTAATAAATAATTGAATTGAATTTGGAATTGTTGCCAGTGTATGTCAAGTAATTAGGACACTGATGCAAGATCAACTAATGACGTGTGGAACCTCGTGACACGAGTAGTGTTCACAGTACACATGTTGATTGCTCCGCGAGTCACCTGTGCAGATATCCCAGACATCTTAATTGACACTGCTTATGTTGTTTTAGTGTAACACAATTTCTCAACAGAGGAACCAAGATGTTTTAAGTCGCTGTGAATTTTTTTATATAATACATGAACGGTTCTTGTTAA
>JAULBR010168938.1:0-16538 GCA_032355825.1 Melanodrymia aurantiaca | reverse complement strand
GTGCCACAGGGACATTCCATGGATGGTGAAATTTTGAGGCGATGCATATGGGACAGTAGGCGACAGTGGCCGGTTCTGAGTCGAAAGATGATTGCTTGTTGCCATCTCTCCAGGTCCAAAAGGCTTTTGTCCTCCCCGGTGATGTTATGTTGGTGAAACCATTCTATAAGAAACATGTGGTTAATCGCGATTAGAAGGTGTAGTCACTATAAACAATTCGCTAAGTACTAGACCTTCAATGCGTGGTTGGCCCTCTGTCGGGCGTGTGGTCCACCTCGGGGTGGTCACTACACAAGGCCCGGTGTAAAAGTCCGGTTAGATCATAACAAAATGGATTAAATAATAAAATAAATATTTACGGAATAAAACAAAAAGTCTGATCCATAAAACTAGTTATTACATACAAGTCCTACACTTAATATAAGAAAAAGAGCGATAAAACGATGTATTTGATAATAAAAGTCTGGTTTTGACTAGGATTCCTATAGGTTACGGCTAGGTATGTAGGTCCCATAGCATTATATATCGTGTCGGACCTATATTCCTACGGTCTTCCATTCCTATTACACCGGTACACAACGTACATAGTAACTTATTCAAATCGAGGTTCAACAGCTCAAATATATCCTAACTTCACAATAGAATATTTTGCTTTTTCATGAAAAAAATATGTATTTACTTTAGATGTTAACTGCAATGGGTCGTATCACGGTATTTGAAATAGTGGTGAGAAATGCTTAATAATGTAGAAAGAGGGTGTCGAATGTTTACGAACAAAATGCATTAAATTCTTCAGTAACAAGGTGCGCACACTTGCATCTCCGTCGAGTGCCACCGTGCCTGCGCAAACCACTTTCAAAGGGTTCTATGGTAGTTAGTTAGTTATAACTTATTTACGTGCTTATATCCAATTAAGGTTCAAGCATGTCTCTCGTGGTCACACAGTCCTGCCGCCTCGGCTGTCTGCCCACGACAGAAGTGGTTTGTTTGGGGTTTTTTTGGACAAGATTTTATTGTCCCCAGAAACATAGGCAGTGAACAGGTTGGGGGCAGAAGTGTTAGTATGAGAGAGGAAACCCGCTACTCCAAATTGATAAGTAACAAGGGGTCTTTCATATGCACTTTCCCACAGAAAGGTTAGCACATACCAAGGCCTTTGTTAAACTAGTTGTGGACACTGGTCGGTATAAGTGCTATAATTACACCTACCCATTGGGCTTGGCGGAGGACTCTGGGTTGGAGTCGGAAAGTGAGATCCACCCGCGGGATTCGAACACCGTTTCTACCAGCATGTAGTCCGTTGCATTAACCACTTCACCACGGAGGCCGGTTCACGTATTACTAGTAATGTATATGGGGTGAAAACATAACACAAGAGAAGATGTCATTTACGTGTCGCATTTATCAGATATTTATGAAGCAACTGACAACCTAGGCTTGCGTGTGTATGTTACAACTGTATGCTTCATAAAGCATTAGAAAACAGATTGTCAGCTACAGGTATGGCGAGGTGATGCTAGCTATCTTTACCGCGCTTTAAAATGTGTCCGTTTCAACAACGTGTCAAGATACAATCTAGATACGTGTTTGTGTGATATTTTAAGGTGGGATTAAATTACGTCACCATATTGTTGGCCGATAATATAATTATGCTAGTTTTCAATGCTATCGCAAATGGCCACCTACAAACGCTTGTTTGTGAAGTTTATTCTGTAGAAGGAGAATTAAGTTTATTGAACCAATAACGCATTCACAAACAAACTCGGTTGAGAATGTACATTACAAGTACACATTAAACGCAATGACAATACGATATATTTATATTATATACATTAGATGACATAATAACCTGAATCCTGTGCCAAAATGAGGCAAAGTGTTATTTTTAGTACTAAGTGAACTTTTTATCTTTTATTTAATTTTCTCTCCCTCTTCTTTTAATAGTTAAATAATTACCCGGTACATAAAACATATACTCCATCGTTTTTCAATTCCGCCAAATATATGAAATACACTATCACCTACACTTACACCTAACAGTCTCCTCAACTAGTTTAACAAAGGCCGTGGTATGTACTGTCCTGTCTGTGCGTAAGTACATATAAAAGATCCCTAGCTAAGTTTATCAAGAGCCTGTCGTGGACAGAACTCTCTGGCGAAGTCGGAGGTTGTGTCCATGACAGGTGTGCTTGAACAGTTTTCTGATGGAAGCACACAAAAAATGACCCAATGACCCTTTATCAAGTGTAGCGGGTTTCCTCCATCATACTAACAGCTGTATTGCGTGACCATGACAGACGTGCTTGGACGTTAATTGGAGCACGTAAATACGTTATAACTAACTAACTAACTAACTAACTAACTAACAGAGCATAAACGTTTGACACCAAAATCGGTGAGTGATGGTCACAAACCAATGTCAAGGTTGTACCCAGGACAAGAATACCAGTTTATTCCCTTCCACGTGATTCCACTGAGGATTGCACGCTATACGACTCTGATCCTCACTAATTGTAGGTAGAGGTGTTACTTTAATAATATCTTCACCAGTCATAACTCTATTAATCGTCTTTCAGTGTTAAGTAGCTAAGTCCACATAAACTGTTGTTGTTATTGTTATTGTTGCAGAAATGCCGAGTAGATGTTTTCTAAACACTGAAACGAGGGATGACTGGGTTAGGGGCACAACGGGAAGTTTCAGAATATTAAAACTTTTTGGAAAAAACGAAACCTCTTGGAATTAGGATACGACACAAAATATGGCGTTTTCCATTTACATATATTGTTATATGATTTTGTTTGCTTAGAAATTTAAGTCCTCGTTCGTGCAATATACACAGTTTAATGTGTATAATATGAATTATAGCCGAAAGCTTTTTATATGTTTTTGCAAATTATGCCAAAGAAGTTGTAGGCAAAAGCATTTAAGCTTTTCGTGTGAAGCAAACCGTGTATCTGAGTAATGTATATACATTGTACATACATACATCTGAAAAGAAAGATTCACCGCAGGTATACGCTATCTAGTTTATGACAAAAGACCAGGGGTGAAATCTATTAGGCTTCACCTGACATATCCATACATGAATAAAATACAAAACCGTTTACAACAACCAAAGTCTCCAATGATCTCCCACATTCTAGATCTGAAATGAGTTGGAAATGATCACATCATAATCTGCAATAATCCATTGTCCGCGCGCGCAACAGGATGGCTCTGACACTATACTCCACACAACGGATTAGAGTTTATTACGCCCATTTGTGATGGTCAAACACTTTCCAGGGTATTAGGTCCAGCCTACCAAACAGCCGAACAAAAAATATTTAATGAGGTTTACTTCTTTTTTTTTTTGGCAAAGAATATGGAGCTTTGTAGAGGCTCAATGGAGGTTAGTATTCAAGTTTGTGTCCATAGATGTAATGGCAAAAAAATATCGTTTTTGTGAAGATTTGGAATGTTTATTGTTGGGACAATATGTTGAAAAGTATGAGAGAGAGAGAGAGAGAGAGAGAGAGAGAGAGAGGGAGGGAGGAAGGGAGGGAGGGAGGGAGCGCGCGAAACGTTTATTTGTTATGAGGTGCGTCATGCCGTGTAATCTGTGCTCAAAGCTGTTATTATCAGTGTGCCATGAATCACGACTCAAACTGAATATTATTACCGACTACATGTTCGTGCGTCTTCGTGGTCCTGACGGCCCTCCCAGTTGGAATTATTACATAGCGAACATTTTCTGTGGTTTGTGAGGCGGATTTTAGAAATGGTGGCTTCGTAGATATGTTTGTATGCCCTTTCAGTTACCCGCATCTATACAAAGGTTACATATTGTAATTGCTGTACTTCCAAACAGCGCCATCTGTGTGTCGTTTTTTGGTCGGCGCCATGTGTGCTATGCCGAAAGAACAAGTTTGCACATTTTTTTCCCAGTCGATTTTATCAGGGTGTTTTCGGTACTGAGATGTTTTCTAGACATCTTGCATTTAGTTACACATTTTTTTTCTTACTTATTATATACTAATGCTTAGTTAACGGTCTTGTTCAGAGACGCATAGAGGATTTGGGTTTAGCATCTATTTGGGAAACAGTTTGCTTCTGAATCTGAGACCATTTGTCGAAATAACCGTATGTTTGACATCCAATACTGTAATTGACCCTGTCAGTGGTACCAATTTCAATTATTTCCTTGTCTTGCTCTTGACTCATAGTGGCACATATACATATTATACATACACATACACAGGCTGGGCATGGCCTGGGTTAGATGTGTTTATCGCCACTGCGACAAACACATTTAATATGTTACCGCCACACTCAAATGTTTTATGTACATGTACTAGTAGTATACATGTATAATTATTATGTATGATACGTATGCATGTACATATAAATATATATACACATACATAATTATACATATACGTATAAACAACTTACATTAAGTATTTTACCAGTTACTATTAGAATGTGTTTATACATGTACGTATGTATGTATGTATGTATGTATGTATGTATGTATGTATGTATGTATGTATGTATGTATGTATGTATGTATGTATGTACAAATTCTAATAGTTCTGGTAAAATACTTAATGTAAGTTGTTTATACCTTTACTTACACGACTACGCTATTAGAAAACGCGCGTGTTGACCGTGCGATGCGGAGCGGTGTACGGAAACAGTCTAGTAATGGAGGATGGATGGACAGCAAGAGTTCCCAATTAGTACCCTAATGGAAACCTTTTAGTTCACCTGAAGAAAAACGTCCGAAGAATGGAAGTATTTTGATGATCTGGCATAGCAGACGTGAAGGAGGTGACACGGTTTGTTGTCGGGGGCGTGAAGTACG
Organism: Melanodrymia aurantiaca; assembly: GCA_032355825.1. Classification (NCBI taxonomy): domain Eukaryota; kingdom Metazoa; phylum Mollusca; class Gastropoda; order Neomphalida; family Peltospiridae; genus Melanodrymia; species Melanodrymia aurantiaca. Next base: position 11,691 of record JAULBR010168938.1, on the reverse strand, counting down.
CGGACAGGTGCGAGCATGTCGATAATGGAATGTAAAACTCGACAGAAACCAGAGATGTCTAATAAGTAGCGGAGCATTAGTCGAATACGCAGGGCAGTGGTGTCTTGGTCTCCAGGACCTCCCAAAGATAAAGTCTGTTTGTTTGACGACACCACTGGAACACGTCGATTATTAATCAGTGGTTATTGGATGTCAAAAATAAAGTTTGTTTTACCTCTGGAACCATTGATTATTAATCAGCGGTTATCGGATGTCAAACGCACAGTTATAACGACACTTGGTCATAGTATATACAGGAAACCGTCATATAGACTACTCTTCTTTGAATAACAGCAATGAATCGTTTATGTGCACTTTCCCCACAGACAGGATAGCACACACCACGGCCTTTGAACGACCAGTCGTGGATCAGTGGAAGCTCTACCGCTGAACTACGCCCCGCTCTCCGTATGTACACAAGTGGGATTCGAACCTACTGTATATTCAAACACGTAAATAAGTTATAATTAGCTAACTAACGATGAAACTAACTAATGATTATGTTCCTATTGGCTGTTATTTTCGTAATGTGGGTAATAGAAAAGAGCGGTGACACGTTTGTCTTGGAAGCTGATTCCAGCTAACACCTGATGTACGTGTGTGTATTACTACACTTGTCATGCGTTCTATTAATGCGTGAAAACACTGCCACCCTCTGCCCTGTTGATCCTGGGTGGACAACGTCGCTACACGCTCATCAAGAGGCTGCAGTCTGTTTGCTGATTGTCTTCGCTTTCTTATCTAATTGCATGCCACATCAACTGAAGAATTTACGCAGAACTTCTACACTATATGACGTATGTTTTATTGTATGGGTCCAGAGTACGCGGTATTTTTTTTGAACAACTTCCCTTTAGAGTTTGCTTGAATCTCGTGACGTATCAAAACATCGTTAATTTAAAAAATGAGCAGTCGATAGCACTGAAAAAGATTGCCTTTTGGCACTTTGCTAAAAACTTCTGACATCACATAGAGGGGTATATTTATCCGTGGTGATTATTAAATTGAGTTTTTTAGTCATTGCTATAATTATAGGACGACGACAAAGCTTTCAATGCCTTAATAACTATTTTTAAGTTTGAATAATGTCTATTGATAATAAATACAATAACCAACTCGATACTCTGCATTAAAGAGTATCTTTACCTCGAGAAATAAAATTAATCTTTTCAGCCCCTCGGTAAAGCTCGGGACTGACAAATAAATTTTTACTCAAGAATGTCTGTTGCTCTATTTTGCGTCACAGTGTTATATTACATTCTGTCCGTATCGACAGTAGTTACTGTTACATGTCAGTAGCTTTACAATGACAGTCATTTTAGCACCGTTTCCCTGTCTCCACTGTCTGAGAACGTAGACACGCGTGATTCCATTCACAAACAGTGAAACCAAGTTGTGCTTTATCATAAGTCGCGTGTCTACTCTCCGGGCCATAGAGCAAGAGCGTCCGCCTGAGGTCCGATAGGTCGACGGATCGATCATCAGTGGTCCATCGAAGGCCGTGGTGTGTGCTATCCTGTCTGTGGGGAAAGTGCACATTAAAGATTCCTTGCTGTCAATCGAAAAGTAGCCTATGTGACCTCAGCGGTTTTGTCTCTGACCAAATGTCGATATAACCGTGTATTTGACATCCAATAATCAATGTGTTCCAGTGGTGTCGTTAAACAAACTTAATATTTTTACTCTCAGATTTGTCAATGGTAGGATTCAGATTTAGGATCTCCCGGACATCCAATAATCAATGTGTTCCAGTGGTGTAGTTAAACAAACTTCATCTTTTTACTCTCAAATTTGTCAATGGTTGGATTCAGATTTAGGATCGCCAGGACGTCCAATAATCAATGTGTTCCAGTGGTGTCGTTAACCAAACTTACTCTCAGATTTATCAATGGTAGGGTTCAGATCTAGTATAGAGTCGCCTAATGTTTACAGACGAAGCCTTACCGACGAGTACCTCCCTACCCAACACCATGCAGCAGCAGCAGCTAACGTGTGTAAGTAAGTTAGTAACCTTGACTAACTCACAATACAATATACACATGGCGATGAGTGACGTTTAATGACAAGTGGGAACATTACTCCCGTGTCTGGTCCAGGAAACTGGCAAACATCAACACCAGGCACTGCTTGAACAAGTGTTGTCTGCTTATGCTGGCAATTGTCGCCGTTGGGTGGTATTTGTCCAAGACCTTTTCATTTCGTGTTTTTGTTATTCTGTTGTTTTTACGCCGTCCCCGAAACGAGGGCCACGTGTGTAGCAGCGGCATTCGATCCGAAACGTTTTGTTTTCTCATACACTGGTCAATATTTAACAGGTGTGAAAATAGTACTGGACACGGAGCAACGTGGTCTGACAGAGAGATTTGGTTTATAACAGAGGGAAAGGTCTGTCTGATCCAACATTCGGTCTAATCCAGCCCTTTTGTTTCATTCCGAATTATGTCTAAAATGAAGATATGACTCAACCGAATTATGGTCCGAAATATATGTATAGTACTAGCAAAGCTCTGTCTAATTTAGCATTCTTCCAAACCAGCAAACGTTAATATGGTCCCAGACTAGTCCAGTACAATATAAGTATCGGCAAACAAAAAAATATCAGTAATTGTGAATGGAATAAAAAAAGTTTGTTTAACGAAAGCTCTGGAACCCATTGATTATTCAGCGGTTGTTGGATGTCAAACGCTCGGTTATATCGAGACTTGGTCACAGAGGAAACCTACTGCCGTCGCATAGGCTACTCTTCTTCAAATGAGAGGTAGATATCTTTTACGTGCACTTTCTCAAAGACATGATAGCACACACCACACGGCCTTTGGTTAACCAGTCGTGGATCACTGGTTGGAACGGGAAATAACCTAACAGGTCCACTAAAGAGGATCGATCCGCTCTGGGTACGATACGAAGTCCGAAGACTTCTTCTGCGTTCAAATGTTATATGATCTTGCTAGATCTGTAGTCCACTCGACCTGATGAAGTCCACAGTTTTCACCAGGTCCGAAGACGAAAGGAAGTCTGTGCTCTTCTCAACGGCAAGGCTCCCACGATCACTCAATGACTTCTTTTCCATCTTTCCTCCTGCTATCGTTTGACATTACATCTATAACAATATCACCGACACATTTGACATTTACCGGGGTAATATTGAATTTGTCAAGAATACAAAAAAAGTCCACTGTTTATCAGTAGCGCTTTCGCTTTCTAATAGTAATACTTCCAGAAGTGCTTATTTGACACTCTCCTGTCTTCAGGACAAAGCGGAATGTTATTTGCTGTTCAGGCCATCAAACCTGTCAAACAAATTGCGTCAAAGTGTCGCATGGATTCTTTTGACCCCGTATGGCTTAGCAAGATCATGCGCAAGTTGTTAGCAATCTACTGAACTCTTGACATAAACTTATAATGATTTCAAGTGTGTTTCGACATGCCCGTACCTTGCCTGTATAGAGAAATCAATTTGGTACTTACGCATAGTGGTGCAGTTGCGTCCCCTTCATCCGGCAGGTGTCGCTTGCAGCTGTCGCAGAATACTTACCGGCTAGTCGACCATAACTGAGTACCACTCAAGAACACTGCATCTTTTTGCTTTCCATCTTGTTTGGCGTTTGAGAATAATTTGATGATTTGTCAATTGCCGAGTGTATGCATTGCAAATAAGTGTACTAAAAAAATCTGCAATACACAATATGTATTGGTATAGTTTAGGAAGAATGAACGAATGGTTATTAACAGTATCCAGAATACTATTAACTATTGTCTTGTAGCTGCCATATATAAATATACATAATATGGTAACAAAATAGGTAGATAAATAACCTACAGCAGCTATTTAGGATACTTTCATAGTAGGTACTGGGTTCGAATCCCGTCCGGGGCATATATGAGTTCTAATCCCAGTACCGGCTACAACCCAGAGCGAGTGCTCCGCAAGGCTCAATGGGTAGGTGTACCGACCAGTGTAAACAACTGTTTTAACAAAAGCCATGGTATGTACAGTCCTGTCTGTGGGAAAGTTCATATAAAAGATCCCTTGCTACTCACCAAGAGTAGCGGGTGTCCTCTATCAATCTAACACTAACTTCTGTTCTGGACAGGCAGTCTCGACAGTTTGATTGCCTGCCCATGGTAAACGTGCTTGAACCTTAATTGGACACCAGCACGTAAATAAGTTATAACTATCAACATCAGGGCTCACAAGTTATAATTCGTACAGAAGAAACTGTACAAGTTATAATGTTTCTGTACAGGTTTTAAATTGTACAAAAGCACATGTACACAACAAATATAATGTTGTATGATTAGAACAGCTAATTCGATTAACTACATCCAGCTACGTTTATATGTACAGACTTAAACCGAAAGCAAAGTGTATTAATTATTAAAGTGCTATTTGCTGTTCCCTTTATTCCAAGACCGTAAAATAGATCAGAGTTGTGGCTATAAGGTTGCAACATAGAGGTCTACCAAATAACATCACTTCGTTTACTGCCACCACGTCTATTGCCTTTGGTGAAATGCCGTATATTTCTAGACTTGTTATAAAATGTAAATTCATGAAACATGTATAGAGCATTTACGACGAATGCCACTGGTAGTGCGCAATTTATGCTTTTTGTAACATATTTCTACTAAGGCTAAAAAAAAATGGTGATCGTCTTTTCATCACACAAATCAGGGACGGGCGGGCGGTGTTTTTTTTTCTTCTGTTTTTTGTTTTCTGTGAAAAACTTTATACAACCCTGGAGACCAGGTACAGAGCTGACAACTCCAAGGACATTTTAATATTGGACTACATGTTAATAATGGACTACATTTAATTCATGTACACATCGCAATGTTGGCCGCCAGATGGACCTGGTGATGGTTTAACATGTTGCGGTGCTTACGAAAGTTGAATTGCTGCTATCTCGATGCATTTTAAACAGTTTTTAACCAAATAAAAAAATCAAATCAGAGGCGGCCCATTTTTCAGGTACGGGCGGTGACGATCACCAATTTTGTTTGATTTATTTGGCCTAATAGAGAATTTTTATTACGTTCTAAAATTAGCATTTACTTCCGTTTGACAGGGAAGAGATGGCTTCATTGAAGGGTTGGTGGTGGTCACCAGGACCTGATGACGGCGAGGGGTATAGCTATAGCTTTAGACCAGGAATCGGCGTTCGCGTACATAGATGAATAAGATCTTTAGAAACAAAAATCAATGTTCGTGATAATATAAGGAGATTGATACAGATCTTGGGTAAACACAATCGTTTGATTGACACTAAGGAAATTGGTAACACGATGAATATGTCATCATTCCAATAAACACGATTTAAAATATGGAATCAATCGTGCAGTCAAAATGGGCACGGTATCTGGCTGACTAAAATAACTTCCTCTAATGCATATAACATACGTGCTCTGCATTTCAAACATAATCGGTTTCAAGACTTTTACGACATTCTATTAATTCCGTACAATATTATTTGTAAAGAAATATTTTTTAAATACTTTTTTGTTTGTTTTAATGTTTTTTGTCTCAGCAAATAGAATGGAAATATAGATTTGTAAAAAATGTACTGTGCGCGTAATTCGTGTTCCGCGAACTCCAACGAAGTCGTTCGATTACGCATCACGCATCACGCAGCTATACACGCGCTCCGGAACAGGAAATACCACAGCTGTTTGCCAAAAAAAAACCCGCGTGTTTTAAAAATTAAATAAATGACTAGCTCATTAAAACTGACAAACAAAATCCTTCATCTGTATTTCCTCTTTTTGTCTTTAAAGCCACAATGCCGAGTTTTAAGATGAATACCACCGTGATTGCGCAGATAATGCTACTTGTAACATATTTCTGGGTAATGGTTGTTTTTTTATTATTAAAATTAACATTTACTTCTTATTTCTTACATCTTATTGCTTTGCTACTTGTAACATATTTCTGGGTAATGGTGGTTTTTATATTATTAAAATTAACATTTACTTCTTATTTCTTATATCTTATTGCTTTAAATATAATTATATGTATAGCCTATGTGTTTTTAAAGAGACAGTCCCGACTTTTAAGACGAGTGCTATCGAACTTACGCATTCTAATGCTATTTGTAACATATTTCTTGCTAATACAGCATTTTTATTTGTAAAATTAAGGGTTACATTTTCAAAATTCAGGAATAATATTATAATTTATGTAAAATCCACTACTACACATTTGATAGACTACTATGTAGTATGCATTGTACAGTCAGTCAGTCTCATTGGCTTAAGGTGCCTTTATCCAATGAAGGTTTAGACACCCTCTCCGTGGGTACGGCCCGTCATCAAAGGCCGGAACCCGGTGCCAATGGTGATGTACAGGGACAGACAACTGAATTTAATGCCCCTATACAGAGCCCTTAGATTAAATCAAAACGCTTACAATTCCATTACAATAAATCAAAACTCTTATTAATTTTAATTATGCTCTGGGGAAACCTCTGGCATTGTGCATTACGCACATGGAGTCTTACCGTTATTCTTATTACAGGTGATTTATGAACACTAGTATATAAACATGAATTACCCGTGACAGTAACGTCTCACCTGTTATCATATTTAATCATAAATATATTGCTTTTCTACTCTAATCATCTGGAGAAACCACGCGTTGTCAGTTTATGTGAGCAATGCAATTTTTTAACTCTTATAATTTTTTATGATATGATAACACAATAATGTGTGCTAAATACAACCCAAATGTGGGTCGAATTTCGTATAAACTATATAATCATACTTATCTGTTTTTTGTAGATATAAATTATAGAGTGTAACAAGTTGAAGTAATTACGTAGACTTTTGCTACAGGTGCATTCACTTCTGGCAGCTAAGTATATAGACAGGACCGGGGCGTAGTCCAGCAGTAAAGCTTCCGCCTGAGGCTCGATGGGTCGAAGGATCGATCCTCCTCAAGAGACCCGTTGGGTTGTTTTCCATTCCAACCAGTGATCCACGACTGGTCTATCAAAGGCTGTGGTGTGTGTGCTATCATATCCCTATCATATCCCTATCATATCATATTCGGTAAGAGTAGCCTATGTGGCGGCAGCGGGTTTCCTCTGTGACCAAGTGTCAATATAACCGTGAGGCGGACGATCTTGCGTTGAGCTACGCGCCGCTCCGTTTGCAAGCAACAAAGATTTTGTCTGAACTTTGATTTAATGGCATTTTGTAAACGAAGTTAAAAGTGTGTCCATCAAATAGAACACGATTCACACGAATTTTGTTTCATAAAATTTACGACGCTTCGTATCAAAACGCCACGCTAATGATTTCAGTGACCCAGTGATTAATGTATGCAGGATGAAAAGGACGCAATTTCACAAATGTTTAGTAACATAGGCCCCATCAGGCGGTGGTCAGTGCACCAAAGAAAACTATTACTTCAATATAAGTTGTATGTCCCTCCGTCCGTCCGTCTACAAATGGGGCATGCACTTAGATTCACTCGCGAAAAAGGCATCCCCAAAAGTCTTCGAAAAATAACCAATAATTTGTTTAAATGGTGGTGTTTTTGCAATATCATTATGGAACTGGAATTATTTGGTTGCGGGATTTAATGATTTCCATATATGTTCCTAAAATTGAAAAGGGGTTAGTGAATAAGCAATGCCCTAGATCCATGTCTTTACCTGTATCCCACCTTACCATTCATTCTCCGTGGCTTAAGACGTACACACGTAGGTACTTGAGTGTGAGTGTGTTTGTGTGTGTGTGTGTGTGTGTGTGTGTGTGTGTGTGCCTGTATGCGTGTGTGCGTGCATGCATATGTATGTACATGTACGCATAGTGAGCTAACGTGTATGTGTCACGCAGGGTTGACTTTTCTCTCCTATTAAAAACAATTTATATGTCAAAGTGTTACACATTACGGGACATTGCCCAACTGTTTTAGTTTATAATGTTTCCAAGAAAAATAAAACAATAAGTAGGTTGAACACACGAATGTATGCATTACTCAATTAATATTCCGCATCATTTACATTACAAGGGAATTAAATTTTGAAATGCGATGTTTTAAAAGCAATTGCAAGCTCTTCCTTAGAAGTGCGCCCGGAAACGGAATCCATTGCTATGGACAATTGACTTCAACCCTTTGAAGAATTGTTATTGTCTAAAAATAAACATTCAGATGCTCTGTAAACCTTGTTCACAATCTCAAATTAGATCTCTACTCTCGGGCACACTGTTATTGCAGTTGTTATAGAAATTGCTTGCAGAACAAATATGTTTCGTCTTTGATCAGTATATTAAGTTTTTTGTTTGTTTCATCTCCATTTTCTGTGTTTATGAGTGCGTCCGCCTTTTCAGTATGAACTAAACTGATGAATAATATAGAAAATTTCGTGATAAAGATAAAGATAAAGTTTGTTTGTTTAGTTGAATTCCATGGTATTTGTCTCGTCTGCAACGATTGTTTTTTTCTTATGTAAATACAGTCAAACCTGCTTGAGCGGCCACCTGTATTAAGCAGCCACCTGTCTTAAAGGGTCACCTTAAAATTCCACAAAATCATCGGTTTTAGTGCAATACAACCTGTATTAAGCAGCCACCTGTGTTAAGAGGCCCCTTTTTGTTACTCCCTAAGGTGGCTGCTTAAGACAGGTTCGACTGTAAATGCAAATATTAAAAAAAAAAAAAAAATTGTTGTACTGCAAATTGAAATTCCTAACAGTTGAATAATTATTATCTAACAACATAGTGTTTTGTCTTAACTAACCATAATGATGACAAACAATCGTTGTGGATGGGTCAAATGCCATGGAATACTAGAGTATATGCGCGTCTGTTATATAGAGTTATTGGGAACGGTAAGGTGCGCCAACAAACACATCCAATGAAGGAAGTGCAGAACAACAATACAATTGTAACACGTGTGAGTGTATAATCTCTCGCTTATGGTCTTTACTCTTATGTTAGTTAACGTCTGGTTGGATTTAATTTTGTGAGAATAAAAACAATAAAACTCTGATTCCAATTTTACGTTTTTGTAGGTTTTGTTTGGCGTATCACATACAATGCATTTCCGACGGTTACGGAAATAACCGAGACAATACGATTCTAGTAACCAGTCGGTGTGAATATTGGCTGATTAAGGGATACTAAAGGGTGATATTTTTTAAGTGTTTGTGTTTCCGCTGGTTTTTTCTTCTCCTCCGGAAACGGTTTGACTTCTCAGTTGCATCAGTGTCAATGGTATCTGATTGAACAAACTCAAGTAGCGTAACAATTTCGGTGTGTCCTGTCTATCTCGTTACCGAATGAAAAATGCCTGATCGTGTATCTACTGCGATAACCAAGAGCATAATTGCCGCTCGCAGCTAAATATGATACACACCTATTTAATATAATAATACCGTCTCATGTTAGAAAATACCCATTTTACAATAGCTAAGCACTTATATTCGCGGACTTTTTGTCGTTTACTTGTAATGAGTATTCTAATGTCGGGTTTCTACCCATAGGCTACTTGGTCTGCGAGTTAACGCATTATTATATACTTTGCTCGTAAATCAACTTAACTATAGCGTTAAAACGTCACTGTTGGTACTGTTGATTATTTCTTTTTTAAATTTAAAGAGACTTTTTTGGATTAGACTGATACTTCCCAGCGTTCAATAGCGCGAACATTTTGCTACCGACACAAACAATTTGACTGGTACCGATCGTGTACTATCATACCACATTCATTTATATTAAATGCAAACATCGGTGTCAAAACGTTTTGTGTCGGTAGCCGAACTCTCGCGCTATTGAACGCAAGGTTGGTCTCCATGGCACAGTGGTTAACGCAACGGGGTTAAGACCGGTAGGTTCTGGATTCGAATCCCATTCGTGGCATATGGGATTTTTAATCCCAGTACCGATTCCAAACCAGAGTCTTCACCTCAAGGTAGCGTCAGTACAAGGTCAAATAGACAGAATGTACAGCTAGTTTGTCGCTCGCAATCTTCAATCTATCTGAACATTCATAATCGGATCTGAAACGTTTAGCAGGTTCATAAAGTAAGTCACACGGCATCTGCTTGGCACAGTTGGTGTACATGTGTTTCGTGTCTTCATGATTTTAACATTGAAGGACTCGTAAAGCTTTTATTATGTTTTGTAGCTTATAATATCTAGAATCCAATACACGATCGTATTGAGAACATACTTTATAATGAGTGCACATACATGTATATACTTTTTTTTATCATCATTGTGAAAAGAGCTGACTTGGCAACAAAGGTTTATACCCGTTAGGAAGAAGGTGTGAGCGGGGAAGGGTGAAAGGTTGGTTGGTGGTGTAAATACAGGTGGGGTTGGATACGGTCATAGTTCACTGGCAAAAACTAATGATAGAGATACAATCCATGCCACAATCCATGCCTATCAGCCTTGTGCACGGTGCCATAACCACCACACTACTATTCTAACACCAGTGACGGTAACAATTATAAAGTACAATGTACATCTGAATATGTAAGGGAGTGCCATCTAGATCAATAGTTAGAGCATCAATCTGAGGTGCGAGAGGTCAGACGATCGTTCCTCCTCAATGAATAGACCCGTTAAGATTCGTTGAGATATCCACCCTTTAATAACATGATAATGCAATGCTGTTAGCGTTATTAATACACCATCGGTATGTACATCACCGTGTCGTGATTTCCAGTCTATTTTCATAGAGTAATAAACTGAAATTCACTCTCGGGGTCAGTAGGAAACTATTTGCCGTGTGGTGTTGCGTCTGATCGTGGTGAGCATCTGAATGTGTTCTGATCGCAGAAGCCGCTTCCAGAGAGATAACAGGTATTAAATGTGGCGTTATATTGGACGCTATCTGATAGATTGCTCTCTAATTATGCACGTTTATCGTAACACTGGATTAGCGTGTTTTATTGCCTTGTTGGAGATGGATCCCGGAATTAGAGGCTATGAGCTACGTCTTCGGCAATTTTTGCTAATAACTCATGTCGTCTGCTCCGATAAGGTCGCGCGAACACTTTCTCTTACCTCGTGCACGGAAACCATGACGTTAGCTAAAGGTTGTATACGTGGCCATGGGATAGCAACCGTCTAACGGTCTTATTAAAACTCGAATTAGTAACTTTAAATAATTATTATGTTCCCACAGAAATAGTAAGTGTAAATTGTCACATGATATATTCTTGACTATGCCTTGGTAAATGTATGCCATGGGTGATCACATGGCGATAATTGATCACCCAAACGCCCTTTAAACCTCTTCTGACAGTGTACTTGCCAATACTCCAGAATGCTTCTCTAAGAATCATTCTGAAGATCAGATATGGGTACAATGGGCCCTATCACCCATCACACAACACATCACCCCTGTGTGATAGGTGATAGTGTGGGTGTCTGTGTCTGTATAGAAAATTGCAACCAGGATTTTTTTTCAAGCACACCCGTCATGGGCACGACCTCTGACTTCGCCAGAGAGTTCTGTCCACTACAGGGAAAGGGTAGCATTGTTCGTAGTATCATTAATGTTGAAATATTCCAGTTAGTTAGTTAGTTAGTTAGTTAGTTAGTTAGTTAGTTAGTTAGTTGGTCACACAGTCCAGCCGCCTCGGCTGTCTGCCCACGACAGAAGTTAGTGTTAGTATGAGAGAGGAAACCCGCTAC
>JAULBR010168827.1:0-16542 GCA_032355825.1 Melanodrymia aurantiaca | reverse complement strand
ACCCAATTCGTAGAAAATGTAGGTTTCGACACCAGCAGCTTGCGTTACGGCTTGTTTACAGTTGGTTTGTAATAAATTAAATACTATACTCGTTTGCCTGCCATTCCATTTTTATGAAACTCGTTAACAGTGTTGGTATCTGACTCGCTTTCGCTTGTCAGATACCAAAACTGTTATCTCATTTCATAAAAATTGTATGACAGGCAAACTCGGTTAGTATTCTATATACATATATGACTACAAGCAACAGAAATGTCAAAATGTCATTATATTACACAAAATTGCTCTCTTTTCAAATATACGGATCGATCGCCAAAAGTAGCCTTTTGGATAGTTAATACACTGTTTACAGTCATGCTATTGTCTGGAGATTCAACAGAGCGGAACCAATGTTATTTGCCCCTCGAGACCGAGCTGCATTGCCTATTTTCCTGCCAAAATTGTGAGGGATTGATTCTCTTCGATTCTTCATTTTCTTCTAAAAGTAGTAACCCGCTTGTAAGTGTTGAATTATAATTGATATAAATACTTGTTCTTTTCAGGATGAATTTCATCCATTCATTGAGGCTCTTCTGCCTCATGTCAAGTCTTTCTCATACACATGGTTCAACCTGCAAGCTGCAAAGCGCAAATACTTCAAGAAACATGAAAAGAGAATGTCCATGGATGAGGAGCGCAGGGTCAAGGAAGAACTGCAGGTAGTCCGTCTTTATTTCAGTCGGTTTACAATTTTCTATTACAGTCAAACCTGCTTAAGCAGCCACCTGTCTAAAGAGGCCACTTTTAGTTACTCCCTTGGGTGGCTGCAAGGCAGGTTTGAGTCAATTGACTGTACTGGAAATTAATCATTTTTAATGAATGGTGTCAGTTAATTATTACAGTATATCTATATATTGGTATTTAAAATGTCTGTCCGTTTGCTTAATGTCAGTATCATGTAAAAAATAAAAAAAATTATTTTGTTATTACCGGTACCTGAATTTAAAAAATAATATGAATGGCATACTTTCATCATTTACTGTCGTGAAATCAGTGCTATCAAAAGCTATAGACTCATGACAAGATATGCCTGTAACCACCCATTAACCAAAAAACGTTTAGCTATTTATTTTTTAATTGCAGATTTGCACCATAAGAAAAATATAGACTCAATCTTTATAAGCTTATTGCACTACAGTCTACAAAAAACGCAAAGTAAACTGATATTAAAATTTCTTTTTAAATTTCAGTTTATATACTTTTCCTGATTAACAGAAAATAGTGAGATCAAACAATAACAAAGTGTATTCATGTTTCATATACAAAAAAAAGAAAGAGTTAAATAAATTTTTTGCCCTTTTCAGAATGAAAAACCAGAAGTAAAGCAGAAATGGGCATCAAGATTATTAGCAAAGCTACGGAAAGACATTACACAAGAGTGTCGAGAGGATTTCGTTCTCAGTATTACAGGAAAACGGCCACCTGTCTGTGTGTTGTCTAATCCTGACCAAAAAGGCAAAATGCGAAGAATAGACTGTTTACGCCAAGCTGACAAAGTGTGGCGGTTAGACTTGGTGATGGTCATACTATTCAAAGCAATACCTCTTGAAAGCACTGACGGGGAGAGACTGGAGAAATCACATGAATGTATGCACCCCAATCTCTGTGTCAATCCACACCACATCAGTGTCTCTGTTCGCGAGTTGGATTTATACCTGGCTAATTTTATACACAGTTATGGTAGGTTATATTTATTTATTTATTTATTCTTAGTTTAATGTTTATTCTATTTTGTTCTTGCACATACCTAATCTATGGCCATTGTTTTACTGCCTTGCCTTGTTATAATGACCGACATCTTACATTTTTACATGTACGTTGTACATACACAGTGCAGATGCACATGTAGCTAGTTCTAAATCTTAATTAAGTAGATTTACATACCAATCTGCATACTAGAGCTGTAATGATATCGCAATACAGTATCATATTGCAATGCAGGGTCTGCAATATGATACATACGATACACACATGTTTCAGTATGTTTGAAACAAATTTATGACAATGTATAATTAATTATTTGCTTGCTGATAGGCATGGCATTGTACAGAACAGTCAGATGATATTACAAATATTCTGTAATTATGTCATGATTTCACTTGCATTAACGTTATGATGTTTCATAAACTAGAACTAAAGTTATTAATATTACTGAGAAGGACAGTTAATATGAAAAGTTAAATACTGTGATTCGTATCCTATCGTGATGCATGTATCAGGAATTGTATCATATCAGGACTCCCCGTGTCATTGTACTCTTAATACATACATACACTTGGAATGTGCTAGTCTGTGTTTCTACCACGGTTCTACGTAACTTGGTTAGCAAACTCGTGGGAACATGATTGTCACACCCATCCAATGAGGCTCCCATCCTGAAATTACTTATTTCCTGGCTAAAAACTCCCAATTATTATTGATGTACAACTTCTTTTCCAGTATAATGTTGATCCTAATTGTGACTAAAACTGCTAAAACTGCTGTCAGTCATGCGGCGCGGTTACCTCTGAGACCATGTGTCAATATAACCATGCATCTGACGTCCAATAACCGCTGATTTATAATCGATGTGTTTCTAGTGTCTTTGTTAAATAAAAGTTAAAACAAACTTTGCTTTTTTTTACTACTAAAGACTGACACAAACATTTTTTGTTCATCCATGCCTTACGAATAATTTTTTTATTTTAATTTAACAATGATTTAGATTAAAATCTAATATTTTTGCTACTATTTTATATTTTCTTTGATTTCATGTTTCTATTGTTACAACACATGTTTGTACTGTCTTGTTTTTTAGTTCCAGATCCGAGGTCAGATTATGCAGATTTGTCAATAAATGGTGATCCTGATATTAAGGGTATGTTTTTAACAAATACAATACATATACATGTAGATCTATCTATAGATGTTTTTATTCCATTTACATGTAGATCTATCTATAGATGTTGTTATTCCAGTGTTCTTGCTGCCCTATTAAAGCAGGCCACCATACCCTTCTGTCACATTTTTCCACCCTCCTATCACGTTTACCTGCCATCTACCTAGTTCTGTATGTTTTCCTGCCACTCTATAACCCTTCGCCACCCCTCTATTGATATCGATTGGTTTTCTACACTGTTCCATGGTCAGACAAAGACCTCGTATTTACAACCGTCCAATATGATTTCATGTGCAGTGTGTTATTAAATCTGCGGTGCATATGCCACGTAGCGAGAGATGACTCTTGACAGAGCTGACAGGTAATCAATTTTTACAGGAAATACAACAAACTTAAAATCAGAGATACAACAAAATCCCTACACATCAATCGAAGTAGCGGAAATGGTTTAATGTATATTTCTCAACAATTTTATTCCACCCATGAAGTAAGTTTAGCCCTAAGCAACGAATATTGGCTGACACTACTTACCGAAATTCACATATTAATTAAGGCAGATTTTTATGTACAAAAAAACAAACCAATTTAATCACCTGCTAATTATTATTTATTGATGACAACGATAAACTAGTAATTCCCATAAATATGTAATTATGAAGTTTGAACGACAGTTAAAATGTGATGTCTCAACTTCGAAGTATACAGGTGAGCCTCAATCAAATAAACAGCCTTACTACAACCAAGACTATGGCCATTTCCACCACACCCAGTCTTTCTGGCAGTCTTGTTATGCCTGACGATTCGCCATTTCTGCCACACCAAATGTTTTTGTAATTTTCGTCACACCTAATGTTTTTATCCATGGTCAGTTCATTATGTGTTTTGTCCATTTCCATCACACCAATGTTTGTCTCTTATGCATTCAGTTATTGAAAAATCGGATAATTTTGCGAAATAACTGGAATAAACCAAATTATTATTATATTGCATGGCAAGTTGCCCAACATTCAAAACACTTTAGTCGATTATCATGGAGTTCCGAGTTGAGTGGCGACACTGAGAACACACTGAACAGTCAATTATGGGGTTCCAATTGGAATTACGATATTGAGACCACTTCAATCAATTATCATGGAGTTCCAATTGGAATTACGATATTGAGAACACTTCAATTGATTATCATGGAGTTCCTATTGCAATGGCGACATTGAGTAAACTTCAGTCGATTATCATGGAGTTCCAATTAGAATGGCAACACTGAGAACACATCTGTCAATTATCATGGTGTTCAGAGTGAAATGGAGACATTGAGAACACTTCATTAGATTATCATGGAGTTCTGAGTTGAATGGCGACATTGAGAACACTTCATTAGATTATCATGGAGTTCTGAGTTGAATGGCGACATTGAGAACACTTCAGTCGATTATCATGGAGTTCCAATTGGAATGGCGACATTGAGAACACTTCATTCGATTATCATGGAGTTATGAGTTGAATGGCGACATTGAAAACACTTCATTTGATTATCATGGAGTTCCAATTAGAATGGCAACACTGAGAACACATCTGTCAATTATCATGGTGTTCAGAGTGGAATTGAAAAATTGAAAACACTTCTGTCGATTATCATGGTGTTCAGAGTGAAATGGCGACATTGAGAACACTTCAGTCGATTATCATGGAGTTCTGAGTTGAATGGCGACATTGAAAACACTACTGTCGATTATCATTGTGTTCTGAGTGAAATTGCAACATGTACATGTAACTATTTCATGACTGAATTAATTTTTGTATGATTTGACCCAGACGAGGTTGTATTTTAATAATACCCAACTGATTTTTACGTCCATGCATATTTATGTTTTAATTAACTAGTCTTTATGATGGAAGATGTCTAAAAAGGGATTTAAATCTAATGTAAAAGTATTTTGAGTAAATGTTATGCCATGTTTGTAGTTTACGACCATTATTCTCTAGAATCAGCTGGTCGTCCTATGCCGGTATCATCTAGACAAGAAAGAGTTTAATTTTATTTTTTTTGGCGATGACAATAAAATTCAATTGCAAATCAATTTTGCCATACATGTAACTTTTTTGCCCCTACAAATTTTATTGGCTCTATATTCCCCTACATAATCAAGATTCAATTTGAAATGGTTCATATTAAAATACCTGATTGACGAACAAAAGTTGGAAACAAAAGGTTATGGTTGGCAGGTTAAAAATAGCGTAACCGGAAACAAGCAATTTTTTGTTAAGCCTTAGGTTACTAGTTAGAAGCATCTCATTAATCATGATAATGCATTACACATGAGAGATCATGTTTATTATAACGTAACACGTGAAGTCAGCAGTCTTTATAAATGACATACACATGTACATAGGCACACACAAGCAGCTATTTACATCAGTTTACAGAGTGTTGGCCATGTCATAGACCTTTGCTTTGCCTTTGACCCTAGCGTTACAAGTTCACACTCTGCTAGATATATTAATTCCACTTTACTGAGCGGTGGATAGTTTTCTACATTTATGGGCTACAACTGTCCAAGTTAGTGGCTTGCATAAATTGAATCTAAGTTCAATGTAAATTATCCTCCTATTTTCCAAATGCTAAAATTGTTGGTTCAGTTCTTTTTTTAAATAATAAAGTTAGACTTTACTGAGTTTAGTTGAAATGAAAACTCACTTGGAAAATGTTGCCGTAACCATGGTAACTTTTACATAACATGTACAAACTAATTTGGATCAGTTGAGTGAAAATTATACAAACAGCAGTGTGTTATTAAATAAATATAAACATCTTTTACATCTTTATTTTTGTGCATAACTTTATATTTATATCACAACATGAAGGTAGAGTAAAAAATAAAAAAAGTTTAAGCTAGTAATTGTAAAGTGTAAAATAAAAAATTAAACACGTATAAATATGTGTAATATCTGAAGCACTCAATTTTTATGGTACAATTATATATATCGAATGAAATATACATTGTACCTGCATAATTAACTAAATTACATTGGTAGCTGTATTTTGAAACACATTTTATGGATTCTGCTTTCATCCGACAAGTGATTATTAACGATTAATGCAATTAATGGACCTAATTGTTGGCTTTGAAATATTTTTATGCAATACGTACTTGTATATGTACATTGCATGGATCTGGCTGTACATTGACAATGGACAGAGGTCAGTGTGAGGACAGGCCAATCAGTAACACATAGATACAATTTGCAGCTGCTAATTACATTAAGGTGTCCTTTGTAGGCACGAAGTCATGCATAAACATGCCATAATGTAAATGTACATGTATGTATTTGTGTAACATAGCAAGAACTTTGTTTCAGTTCATTGCCCTCCATGTGGTTCCTTCACTTGTAAACGTGTTACATTTAGAAGTTCGGAGAACTGGTTCATGTCAGTGCCTTGATAAACGCACTCCTGTTATCTATATATCTATGTTATTCAAAGTAACATTTCAGTGCGTAATGGTAGAAAATATTGATTGTATTTGTACGTACATGTATAGGCTCTTACATGTACAGTGCTTTATATAAATTAATAAAGACACGACTTCAATTTGATCTTTTAATATTACCCTTCTATTACAACCGACTTTTGTCTAATTACAATCTGTTATCATCTCCATGTATGCCATACTACATCAGTCACAAATTATGTACATAGTTGGGGTAAAACAATTCTATTTTTTTATATTATTCATGTTATGCCATATGTATGGCATGGCACCTCACCTCCAGTTAAAAATTAGTCAGATTCCCATTTCAAAATTCTGTCTGATTGGCCTGACATAATTATGTACATAATAATGGTGAGCACTCTAGTCGTAATTAAGGCATAGACGTATATAACTTGACTTTAAAATCTCACGCTTTTCAAATGTATTTCCGGCTTAACTGTATATTAATTATATGAATTGGCTGTGTTTAGGATAGATGAAGATAAAGTTTGTTTGTAATATGTACTTTGCGTAATAGAATGATTGTCCAGAACACATTGATTAATTAATTTATTAACAAATACACTGTTATTTTTACAAACTCTTCTCTTTTCGATTAGCAACAAGGTATCTTTTACAGCAGGCTGAATAGCACATACCACAACCGTTGATGTATGAGTGATAATGTGTATGTGTGTTAAGTATTAAGGCCCAGTATGTACATGTGGTGTGTTTCTTTAATTACCCGCAGATCCAGTGATGAGTTTGCTTTCCGCAAGCTGCATGTAGCATACAATAGCTGTAGTCGTACATGAACAGCCCAGTGTGTGCTGCTGCAGATGCTATTTCAACATTAGTACTGTGTGCTGCAGTCACACTGGCCTCCAGGTTACTACTAACCTGCCCGTGAACCCACTCATTATTAGACTATTCACACTTACATAATACATACATACATCCATGTACATGTAAAAACCATAAACACTGATGCAGCAAATTTCATTTAGTAAAATTAAATACGCTTGTAAATATACTATTTGAACTATATTAATTTAAACACATACGATGGTCCTTTTGAATATAGGTATTTTGTATTTTTAAAATCTATTTTATGATGTATTTGCTTCATCTGGAGGTATTTTGGATTAAACATCGCATTTGTGGTGATGATGGAAATTGTATAAATATGTCTTTATACTTGTGCTTGTCATTTTTTAATCAATTATTTATATTTAAGCCATTTATATGTACATAAAATTAAAATCCTTTTATTTTGAAATGAGAAAGCAATATGAAGTTGTAAATATTTCAAATGAACAATAACTAAAAACTGGCTTCCTACTTCATTTAAGCACATCTAGCACTTGGCTGAAGTAAAACGAAATCTTTAAACAATAATTATAAAGACTCTTGAAAGCATACATATCATATGATCATACACTGTACACTGTATACATGTACATGTAGGTACATGCTAAGTACTCCAGATGTCACTACACTGATGCCTTACATGATAGCCCACTGTTTTCATACATACCGGTACATGTATAATATTACAAAATGTATATATCAAACTATGACGTTATTGGTTGCAAAATCAGTATCGATTTTACTTATACATGTATGCATCCTTCATAGCTGAACATGTGCAATCAGCTTGTACATGTAAATTGTAATGTAACTGAATAGTCTGATTGGTGAAAATGCATTTATTAAGATGTAACTGTAAAGTTTGGAGAGACTATTCTTTACTTTAGTAAAAAGAAATCCTATTTATATACATGGTTGGACAAACTTACACCTATATGTACATTATACATGTAACATGTTCAACTTACATGACTGAGAAAACAGGAGATGACGGAAGTACCAATAAATTGTTATGGCCATAAAGTTTAAAAGCTAAATTATTTTGATGAGAGAACCCGTTTTTAGAAACATCTGCCTCACTCTCATGGAATGCATGGTGGACGTTATTTGATACACACATATGTCATAAACTAACAAGAAGCTGGACCTACAGGAGCCTGGAGGTACATCATGTACATGTATAGAAACATGGTCACTGTTCTAGTACCAATACAGAAGTATTATCTAGTGAAAGCGGTTGTGGTACATGTATATATTCTCCAACCTTCCATCAGGCATGTCAGCGTGTACAGTAGCCAGTGGAAGCTTGTCTGTAGTTTTCACCATTCCTCTGCGCCTGTGTACAGTGGATATATATGCAGGTAAATGCATATGTCTTGAGAAGAATGTAAGGTTACCAGCAGTAGGCTAAGTTAATGGGTCAAACAGCTGTTTTGCAGTGTGGAGATGGAAGCTAATAGCTAGCACATGGCGTAATCTCAACACACTGCCTACACATAGTTCCAGCCCATATTGTCTTTTGTGTTCAATGTATTGTTTTTACCTGTATCACAAGTACGTGTATCAGCGTACATTGCTGTTCTGTGTGTGTGGGTTCACTAAAGTACACAGGTGTTTAGAGCAGTCCATCATCTCCACCTCTTTACACTTGTTGTGCTGTTTATAGGGCTCACTCTGGACAAAATGTTCTTTTAGCCACTTTTACACAAAATGAGTTATATATTGTTAGCCAATTACAGTGTAGGATTGCCTTTCATGAACACGTGTAACAGTAGTTTATGAGAGTACACCACCACAACTTTATTAAACATCATCTGTACTCTCGTGTATGGAGATACAGTTTGATCATTTTGATAAAATTCTGATTGTTAATGCTTTCGAACATGCATCTTTTAAGTGACTAATGCCAATGTCAAAAGTAGTGTCTGTGAATGAGATTTTAATGTGGCACTGCTGTTTACAATATTTAATGGCAGGTTTCAGTGATCAGAGTGCATGGTGAGATGCTTTGTCAATGTCATCAGTCAGCGAGACATCACATGATATTCTGAGATTCTATTTTCCCTTTAAGAAACTCACAACATACCTAGAAGTGTTCCCCAAAATTAAATAAAGGGAAATGAAGTTTTTGGTACCAAATGTATAGGCTCTGTTAAGAACATTAGGACCAATATTATTCATAGATGCACAACTACTTTGGTCAATTGTTTTCTATGTTAGCTAGCAAAAAACATCAAGATTTGATTGTTGATGACATCACATTCACTAATTTCTTTTCGAATTTGTGAAATTAATCCTTTTTTGCTCCATTTTCCTTCAGTTCTACAAAAATAAGTCATTTGTTGTAGGTATTTATATTGATTTTTTTACAAGAAATAGTTTTAACTTGTAGTTCTAGTGTTCAAATATTTGATAGACTTTTTATGTCTAAGTCTCACCTTTTTAAGTTTTTAAATTTAGGTCGGTTTTTCAGAAGTTCAAAGGGCTAGGGAAACCAAACAAATATAAAACATAGTTGTTTGTCTGTTGTTTGTCAGTTACGATAAACAATCTAAAGTCTATACTTGTGATTTATAAAAGTAGATGGGAATAGGCAACATGTCTGAATGTGTAAGCTATGGTTTAAACTTATTACTGCAAACATAACATACCAAGCAGTGCAGTTCATTAAATATCAGTCGGGTAATGCCCACACAACAGCCGGTACAATTTTCATTACAAATCACCATAACATATGCTGGCTCCAGCTAAGTGCTAATACACATAACTGCTACTCACATGATGCATGCATGAGAAAATCCCTATTTTGACTGAACCAAAGCTTTTCTAAATGTGCTTGCTCTGTGAGCTAAATATAGCCACATCTCACATGTACATTGTAACATCTTCAGTCAGGTGTACGTTAATTGATTAAACCTGTAGTATTAACAAAAACCATAAAAAAATAATGATTTTTAAATTGATCATGGTGTATCAACATAATGATTTATTAGGCATATCCATATTTCGTCAGGTGAACGGTTTTAAAATATTCTTTGGTACAATGTATATGTCTGTTGCATACCAAATGTAGTGAATTTATTACATTTGTAGAATATAATTCAATATGTTCTGCTTGTTCATACTTCACTATTAGGAATCTAGTTATTTGTTTTTCATACAATCATGTGTATACAGTAGGTAAAATTACAGATTTATATCATTTTTAGTTACTGTCTCAAAATTGTTTTTAAAATACATGTACTACCGTAGTCTGTGAACACTCATTACCCAAAACTCAGTTACTGGCAAGTTACATGATCATTGATTTGTACATGTAGCAATGATTTTCTCTCAATTATATATTTGTAATCATAATATTGGAATAACTGTATACAGTGTACATACAATAATAATTAATATATTCAATACTAATATTAACTCAACTTGAAAAGAAACCATATTTACAATATGTTTTTCAAACAAATAATACAAACGAAAATGATAGAAATATATTTGACATCTTCCTAGAAGTGAGAAACCTATGTGTTTACTACATCTGCCCGTCCGTCTGTCTGTCCGTCCTGTAACATTTGTAACCTGGTTTCTGTGAACAGGTTCACACTTGACACAACCAATCATCTCAGAAAATGTTACACAGAGTGGGTACTGTACTGAACAGTGAGAACCATCATCACTGATAAAGATTGACCAAAAACTAAATTGCTTTCGATTACAGTCTGAAAATAAGAATATGGTACAGTTAAACCCCTCTAAACTGAACACACTAGGGACCGAGTAAAATTTTCAGTTTAGAGGGGTGTTTGGTTTACTAAGGTTTAAATACAGCCCATAAGGCTGTTTGGGACTTTAAAAAAAGTTCGGTTTAGAGGGAATTCCGGTGTACTGAGGGTCCGGTTTAGAGGGGTTTCACTGTACATGTAGGCTGGGAATATAAGAATCCTTCATATGTACTGGTGAGATAGGTCTATTCCACCCAAGGGTAGGCCTACATAATTTGATGTCAGGAACAAGGCTTGTAGGGTTCCTCACTTCAGATTATAATGTACCCAAGAGTGGAATAGCCCATTCTCACAGTACATTATGAAGGATTATTTTTACTAAATGTTTTGCGTTACACTGCTTTCATATTGGTCAGTGAATTTTTCATTCCCTCTTTTTCTATTAGCAGTAAAATAAAGTAAATGGCTAAACTACAAAACTATTTTGTTCCTATTTTCAGTGGGCACTGTTGTCAAGCGTAACCATGTTGGATAGAAATATCCCACATGGTTTACAACATGGGCTATTTCTCTCTTACAAGTGGGGAGATGAGAGAAAACACTTTCTTCTGGGATTTATTTTACAGATAAATGACCTCATGAAAAAATATGGTTGAGTTCAATATTACGGTTTGAAGGTTAACTGGAATGAAAGAGTTTTGTTGAGAGCCTACATGTACAGTGTAAATCATGGTAGCAGCATACCGAAATTACATTTACAGCATGTTTAGTTCAGACTTCAGTATAACAAATGTAGCACACATCAGCCATGTATAATTCCAATCTATTTTAAACTTTCATGGTACTTCATGTATCTTGCCATTTGGTTTTTATTATTTTTTTTAATGGCATGAGTCTTTGATCTTTGGTGCCATGTTCATAAGGTTTGTTGTGCATCTGCAAAAAAAGAAAAAAACCTTTCCTGTTTATTCTTGGTTAAAGCATCAATTTATTAAATGTCTTTTTGTACAGAAAACCATATACAGTTATATCGCAGCATATAAGCAACTCTTGTATATCATATAAATAGCACTGGAACAGTTTAATATGCTGTATCACATTACTAGTAAGAGCACTGGAATAGTTGTTCTGCAGTATATCAATGGAACAGTTTAATATGCTATATCACATTAAATACTAAATTAAAGAGCATTAATTTAGTAATACTATGACATATAAAGAACATTAGTTAGTTATAACTTATTTACATGTTTATATCGTGCTTATATCCAATTAAGGTTCAAGCATGTCCAGGACAGAAATTAGTGTTAGTATTATGGAGGAAACCCACTACCGGTACTCTTGATGAGTAGAAAGGGATCTTTTATAGGCACTTTCCCACATACAGGACTGTACATACCACAGCCTTTGTTAAACCAGTTGTGGACACTGGTCGGTGCAAGGGGAAGTACCCCTAGGCTACCCACTGAGCCTTGTGGAGCATGCACTGACTGGGTCAGTACTAACTGGGATTAAAAGTCCTATATGTCAGAATGGGATTCGATCCCAGTACCTGCCAGTCTTAAGCCAGATGGGTTAACCACTGTGCCACGGAGACTGGTAGGGAACCTATATACTGCAGTATATAAATAGCTCAGGAATAGCGTTGTATGGGACCGGACTCTGTGGTGAACTTGTATTAGTTAGATCACTAGGCTCCAGGGCTCGAAATGGCAAGTCGCCAGGTCGCCAAATGCTACCAAAGTTCCGTTTGGGCGACTGAGATGTTAAAAAAATTATGGGTTAGTTGCCCAAAAAATATTATTTGGGTGACCTTTTTTTTCTATAACAAGAGCCACTACATTTGTATACTAGTCTACACTGTGCACATTTTCCTTTACTTAAAAGCTGAAATATGCATATTTTTCATTTGAGCTATCAAAAGCAAAATGAACATTTAGTGGCCCAATTTTTTTTTTTGTGCCACCATGTTTCGAACGAGTTTCGAGCTCTGCTAATATAAAAGAATGTGATATGATAGTACACGATCGGTACCAGTCAAATTGTTTGTGTCGGTGGCAAAACGCTCGCGCTATTGAACGCAAGACAGGTGTTCGCAAAAGATGGGCATATCGGATATACTGCCACACCGGTTGCACCAGTCCTAAATACAGGCATTTTGTTTTTGTCTGGTGTTTTTATCAACATGAGTAAACTGTGTGAAACAGGTCGAAGTAAAGTATTGCATCGGACATTCTAATTGCACTAGAAAATATTATAGGGACGTGTCATTATGTAGATGGTTTTTCGGATACTGGCTTCAAGAAAATCAATCCTTAAGGCTCACTAAAGCTCACACAATTGATGGTGTACTTGAAACTCATCTCCAACAGCAGAACTGAAATGGTTTGTCACTTTGGTTTGTAGGATTAAAATAATCAAACAACTAACAACATAGGAAAGTCGGAATATATTTATGAAGTAACTGAACAGAATATATAATTTCATATAATAAGATTGAAGACAGACATAGATTAAATGTCAATGAAATAATGTGAAAATGACAATGCTGAGGTAAATGTAAGTCAACAACAGCACATCTACATCTAACAGCATTATGATCCGATAAATAATATATAGATAGATCATCATGCACTGCGGGTTACATATTAGCTATAATAGAAATGAATGTATCTGGTACACGTCGTTCATGATTATCATGTATACATTGCACTGTAGCCTACATTTGAGCAGTCATTGATAATAATGGATGGAGCGAGTCACACTATAAGCGCAGACAGGCTAATGTAGAATAATTAATTACTGGAACGGATTTAATATGTAGTTTATAGAGACGTACATATAAACTTAGCCATGTGGTGTCTATGGATCTTCTCAGAGTATAGTGCTAACATGGTTGAATTTGAACAACTGAGTTACCAGTTTGATTAAACAATTAACCAATGTAGCGTAACATGTAGCTTAAATGTTTTAACATGTAGCATAAATGTTTTAACATGTAGCTTAAATGTTTTAACATGGAAACAGTCACATTGTTATCTATGTTTAATCTGTCTGTATATATATATGATACATGAAAAAAATAGATTCATTTGTAGCTTTCATAAAAATAAAGTAAATAATGTAATGTGTGAAAACATGATAATGGAGTAGTAATTTTGTATTGATTAACAAGTGTAAATCTGACAAAACTTGTACTTAGTACAGACACAGATACTCAACACCTGATTTGATGTAGGACACAATATGATTTCATAAATAGCATAAATATTATATTGCCATGCAACAAGTAGTACCGGGGTAATATGATAAGCAAGTTATAATATAAATGAGTGAAGTTGACA
Source organism: Melanodrymia aurantiaca (assembly GCA_032355825.1). NCBI lineage: Eukaryota > Metazoa > Mollusca > Gastropoda > Neomphalida > Peltospiridae > Melanodrymia > Melanodrymia aurantiaca. Next base: position 2,222 of record JAULBR010168827.1, on the reverse strand, counting down.
CAATCCATTGTTATGAGAATGAGCAGAGAATGGGATTAATAAAGATCTTACGAGCGGCCTGGTAAATCATAGTCTGCAACCTTGTGCCAAATACCATATTTCACTATAGCACACGGATATTAAAATAAACTTAAATATTGTTATAATTTATTATCTAGAATATTCAAATACTATTACACCATTGGCTGTAGATAAAAACATGCACAAATTACAACCATTGGGCAATACTCCACAACAGGGCTGGTTACTCAAACAATGGTTACATGAAATATTTTATCATTACAATTAATAGTTTTTTAAAGTAAAACATTTTTTTTAATTGATTATTTATGAAAACCAAAAGTTGATGAAAATTAATCTTCAACATATCTCTTCAATTACTATTTGCATTTGAATCTTCGTATGCCACTTTTTGAAAGCAATAGTGAATTAGCATAGTTAAGAAGTGTTGGGTATCGATCAAATAAAGCATGATTGAACCATTTTTGGATATAGGCATGTTAGTCTCTTATCCCTGTTCATCTATAAAATAGAAAACATGTCGAAACTATTGCAATAAAGCTTCATTCGTAATGAAAATGTAAAAATTCGTTATCAGTTATCAAACTTTTAAACCCTTCAACATGAATCAGACAATACACACTATAATCATAGAATACTTCTCATTTACTTTAAATAGTAGCAAGAATAAGCAAATGTAACAAGTTCAAATACATATAATTTATCCTTTATTGTTAGGAGTAACCAATGTGTCTTTGTTTACTATATCACATCCATTATCTACCATGGACTATGATCATTAAATTAGAATGAATGCACTCAAGACCACTGAACATCTACATTGTTACATTCAGAATGTACAGAGATATAAAGAGTTCAGCCTCATCATTTGAGCTTTGAGACGAAGTTAGTTAGCTATAACGTATTTATGTGCTTATATCCAATTAAGGTTCAAGCATGTCCTTCTTGGTCACGCAGTCCAGCTACCTCGACTGCCTGTCCAGGCCAGAAGTTAGTGTTAGTATGAAAGAGGAGCACTCATTCTGGGTTGAAGTCGGTACTGCGATTAAAAATCCCACATGCCATGAATGGGATTCGAACCCAGTACCTACCAGTCGCCTACCACACACTAATCACTGCGCTATAAAGGCTGGTTGAGAGCAGGTTTTTACTTGAGTTTGAGAAAATTTAAGGCCATTTCACCTTCTATTGTATGAATTCGTATATCAAAACATAATAACAGTAGACCAAAAACACACAATGAATAAAACGTAATAGTTAAAATCAACAACAAACTGTGAATTAGAGCTATAGAAAGGTAACAAGTATCAAATGTTTTATTTAATAACCACAGCATCCATTCAGTTAATACATGTACTTACATATTTGGTTGAGCAAAACATTTCTAAAACAAGACTAATAAAGTGTATTTTATAACAATACCTCAAAACAAAATTTAATTATGCGAATGCGATTTTTTTTATTTAGACTTGAAAATACAAAAGCTTCTAAAAAATATGATAATTATGTTAATATATATTTATAATAATATATTCATGAGTAAATGACATACACCGGGTTGCAAATAGAGAATAAACACATGACGATGTATTACTCAACAACATGAAAGTGCAAAGAAAAGCTTATGTCATTTGTAGTGTTTACAAACATGCACCAATTCTACGGTAAACTTGTACCTCTTCAACATGTAAATGCTGCTGCACTACAGAACATTAATTACTTCTTACAAAAACCGTTTTCTAAAACTGTATTCTTAAACAAGAACATCACAAATGTTCCAGTTCACCACACAGGAAACCATTTTTCACTATTATAAGTAATTAACACTTATAAATAATGATAGCTTAAGTAGACATTCATTTTGATCTCCACATATCATTTTAATTTTGCTTCATTTTTGTCTCACAACCAATTTTTATTTTGTTATCTCCATCTACCTTATTTTAACTTTGTTTCCACCCACCTTAGTTTTGCTTTGCATTCATCTCAACCCAACTAATATTAATTTTACATTGTCAGGGCTCGAAACTCGTCCGAAATGTATGGTGGCCCCAAAAAAATATTTGGGCCACTAAATTTTCATTTTGAAAACAATTCAGTGGCCCAAACTTGCTTTTGGTAGCACAAATGAAAAATATTCATATTTCAGCTTTTAAGTAAAGGAAAATGTGCACAGTGTAGGCTAGTATACAAATGTAGTG
>JAULBR010168719.1:0-16549 GCA_032355825.1 Melanodrymia aurantiaca | reverse complement strand
TCTCTCTCTCTCTCTCTCTCTCTCTCTCTCTCTCCCTCTCTCTCTCTCTCTCTCTCTAACGTCTGCCTGAGGTTCGAGAGGTCAAAGGATCGAGCTTCTTCATTGGACCCGATTTCTGGTTCATCAAAGGCCGTGGTGTGTACTGTCGTGTCAGTGAAAAGTGCACATAAAAGACCCCTTGATATTATTCGGTAGAGGACAGTTTATGTAACGGCCGTGAGTTTTTTCTCAAACCATGTGAAGCTGATTATTTATCAAAGTGCTGCTCAGGTGGTGTCTTTAAACAAGCCAACTCACACCATCCCCTCCTACTATCTCTTCTATCTCTTTCTTTCTCTCTTTCTTTCTTTCTCTCTCTCTCTCTCTCTCTCTCTTTCTCTCTCTATCTATATATATATATATATATCTCATTCTTTCTTTCTGAAACTTCGTGGTGTGTCTTTACTTGGCTAACAGCATAATTGCTCAGTGAATGTGCTAGAAAATGTAGTTGCAACGTCTGTAATTACGTCACTAAAGTTGAACAGTTTTTTTTATTGATCTCCTCAATGTGCAGCGATCTGCTAGAGAGCCTACATTTATTCCCTCTGTGACTTCAATTCATCATGGCTCTGACGGCGCCTTCTACGCTTTTTATTAACCAGTCTCTAATCAAGCGCAGAATTACAAATACCCTCAAAAGGCCTTTGACAGGAAAAACTATATTGTAAAAAACGCACATTGAGTTAATCCATTCGCGAACAAACTGATATGCTAAAGGAATTTGATTTGTACGGGTGATCGTCTTTTTCGACTTATCTTGGAAATCTTCTCTCCCAAGGCAACGGTTAAGGAATGAGCATTTTTCTCTCTTCTATCGATTAACTCATCAAGCGGGTTTGGGTCCAAGTAGACTGTCAGTCAGACCAGTGCCAGCGCTTTCAATCCTTCAAATGTACCAAAGCTCTGAAGGTCCGTAACAAGTGAAGAGCTTTGTACATAGGTTGTGAAAAGCGGACAAGCTCACGCTGTCTGTGTTGTCTGGGCTCTGCTTGCGCTCCGGCATTCGACAACACATTTTAAGGTGCAAGTAAATGTTAATTTTAATAATAAAATTTCTCCATTATCCACAAATATGTTAGAAATACCAAGCACACAGGCATTCGGAATTTTGTCTACAATACAATTGGAATTTTGTCTACAATAATTTAGTACGATATACAAATTATTTTAAACATTATTAGCTATCTTGATTAGCATGCATAAACACATAGAATATAAGTATATTGACACTGTAGGCAATAAGATGTAAGTAAATGTTAGTATTAATAACACAAAATGCTCTATTAGCCAGGAACATTTTACGAATAGCATTTAATGGGAGCATATGTTGACATCTATTTAAAATCCAGAATGTTCCTTTAACATGGTGTCAGTTTTATTATTGGCCGTACCCAATGGTGGGTGGGTATTCAGAATTAATGGTGAGCACCTTCAGTCGTTTAGGTATATATCACAACAAACGTAATTTAATAACATTGGGCATTGCAGAAAACCTGCAATTATTGGATCAAAAAATATAACCTAAATCAGAAGTGTCAATAAAATAAGCGAGGTCAAAGTACATGAGCAATACTTTTTGCCAAACAATATTTCAACGACATATCACTGACATTACATGGCCAAATGCATATCTCTACAAATGCATACATGTATCTCTGCAAATGCCTATCTTTTGTGTGAAGAAAAAGACAAACACACTGAATTTTTCTCTGTCATTTAAAAACAGTTCTTTCTAGCACTTTATTATTCGCACAAATCATGTCAGAGCGCAATGCTAGTTTTGGCGTCTCGTTCATCATGTTATAGCATTAATAGCTAAACTCCTACTCCTACGTTTTGTTTCGGTAGCTGAACGCTTGCCCTATTGAACGTTAGGCTGGTATCATGATAGCCCATGCAACGTGCGTAAACACACGAGCGCAATACATTCTTCATTATTTTTTATAGGATAGACATTTTAATATTTAGATTTACATGAATGATACATTTAACATTATGACATTTAGGTATTCAGATATTAAATTTTTTGATGTTTTACATTTATAATTCGTACACTGTTCATTCAAAATACCATTACATTGATCATTTAAATTTAATATGTGTCAAACAGAGTTACACGTGGTATTTGCAATATGAGAACACAAATATGTTATAAATATTTATTATTTTATAGTACATGTATATATTTTTCGCACTTTATATTTAAAACCGTCCATCTATTAAAATAAACTAGACGTATACGATAAGTTAATTTATCGTTCATTAGAGGCTTGTGTATAGGAAATATTGCCGGTGCAATAGGAATAGAAGTCCGTAGGAATATAGGTCCGAAACAATGGATAATGCTATAGGACCTACATGTACATACCCAGAAATCCTAGTCCAAACCAGACTTGTATAAAACACATAGTTTTATTGCGCTTTTCCTTACATTAACTCTCTAAGACTTGTAGGTAATTTATCTTGTTTTACGGATCAGGCGATTTGTTTCATTCCGAAAAGATTTATTTTATTATTATTTAATCCATTTTATTATGCTATAACCGGACTTGCATTCCGGCCGGACTTGCGTTCCTTTTACTCCAGCATTCTAATTTGTGATAATTATCTTGTAAGAGATATCACATTGTATAATCTTGATTGGTCTACAACTGTCTGGCCGTTCTAAGAATCTCATCATAACATTGTCGCAACTGCAATGGCGTAACATTCAAATTCTTAATTTTCATTTAATTTTGATGGTATAATGTGTAGAAGTGGGTTCCCTGTTGGAGCTAGCTACTAGTAGTTCTGTCCATTAATGTTTATAGGAAATGCATTGGATAATATAATTAAATCAACAAACGTGTTTTGTTGTTTCATTGTGAATACATAAAATATAAAGGCAAAATGTGCTGAAAAATCACACACCCATAATGTGAACATCACTAAGCGTCCCGTGTATTTCTTAGCAACGAAATTTCGCATAAAATGAACCAGTTTACAATATTTGCGGGTGTTATTGTCCATTTGATGCCCACAAATGTCATTTGTGTCCGAAGGCGATAACTTGAGATGAAAATGAAACATTTTCGGGAATCAAATGGACAATAAAACCCGCAAATCTAAAACTTCATACAGTTATCTCCTATGTGTACACTGCTTGGCATTATAACTTTGCCAATCAGTTGCTAAGCACAATGACAACAACTTAGCTATTTCAATATCGTCACGCGCGCGCGCGCACGCACGCACGCACGCACGCACACACACATACAAACACCCAAATGAACATACACGCGCGCGCACACACACACACACGCACACACAAACACACACCCAAACGAACATACACATGCGCGCACGCACAAACACATAAAATTAAAGGACAAATCAATGTGGTTTTACTTAGATTGTGTACTGGTACATGTATAGTTAGTTGTTGGTGTGTTGTTGTAAGTGGTTATGTCCCTGGAGTCGTGCCTCGCTATACCGAACCTTTCACCAGACCCCATGAAGATGAAACACAATAATCCAATTTCCAACGAAATTGTCAGGCCATGATTTAATTACCTTCGTTGCGACGGATTCGTACGTTATGCCTGACAGTATCGTGGGTTTAATATGTAAGGACTGGGAAATAGAAAGCTGTATTATATAATATATTATTCATCAAAACTGAAAATATCAGTGAAATAGCGTTGTTATCAGCCACAAGATATAAAACGTCAAACAACGTAAATCAGATACAAGAAGAAGGAAAAAAACAAAACTTGACTATTTAATTTTGAAGATTACAAATGCAGCCCCATCGATTATCATACATAATACTTGGAATATTTTCTTTAACATTGTTTGATCAGCATCACATAGGAATCACAAATAATAGTTTGGACGTGTTTGTTTTCTCTTATTTTCGCCAAGTAATAATATTCATGTTATTCTTGTTCGTTACTTGCTTGAGCACGTGACAAATGCATATGATTTCTTTTCTGTAAATACAGTTCATATTAAAATTATTGATAGCTTGTTCAATATACACGTTACTAAGCTGACTTTATACGTAACTGGTCTATCAAAGGCCGTGGTGTGTGCTATCCTGTCTGTGGGAAAGTGCACATAAAAGATCATTTGCTGTTATTCGAAAAATAATAGTCTATGTGGCAGCAGCGGGTTTCCTATGTGAGCAAGTGTCGATATAGCCGCGTGTTTGACATACAATAACCGCTGCTTAACAATCAATGTGTTCCTGTGGTGTCGTTAAACAAACAAACTTTATCTTTATCTTTGTACGTAACAGTCCCGTGAAATTTCAATGATACAATTTACTCTGAAAGGCTGCACGAGTTTCTCATCGGATTAATTATTAATACGCACATCTCTGCAAAATGTCAAATGATTACCAGTAGTTCATTGTCAGATGAAAACATGTATGAATACTAACATAAGTCTATGCATGTGATGATGTCACTGTTACCATAGAAACGCAATTGTGTCCTTACCTTGAACCTACACGAGTCTAGGATAAGTGTATAGGATGTGCTACAGCATCTGGTGTCCAGTTTTTGTATAGGATGGTAGTTATTATTGGATCTAATTACAGACACAGAAGCCAAAGAGAAACTGTTACGTGCTTGTCGTTTCAGTTACTCAACATTATTTGTTGGTTCCACGTTTAAGCTAAGTAAAACAGTTTGAAAGTAGCAATAAATTTGGTCTATAACTAAATGTTCCAGAGAGTTCCAAACGGAAATCATAAAACTCATGAAGATTATATATTACTTCTGGTGCAGAAATAGAACTAATTTAGATATTGTTTCAATATTTAGTAAACAAGTGGCAACTAAATAAGTGAGGGCATTAAACTTATAAATGGTGCATATTTTTCGTTGACGGACAAATGGCAACAGATCCGTTTGGTTGGGTCATTTTTGGTTTGCTTCCATCAGAAAACTGACTTCGCCAGAGAGTTCTGTCCACGACAGGGAGACAGATCCGTTGTATCTTAGAGCTTTTATTTATTTTGTGGTTTCAGTTTTGCAGATTACTCGTATGGTCGCAGTCTGGACAGCATAATACAGACAGACAGACTGACTAGACTGACAGACAGACGGGCGGAACGACAGACAGACACTTAGAAGGACGGACGGACGGACAAAGTTTGTTGGAGTGTCACATCATTACAACATTTCAACATTCTTACATCAAGCACGTCTCTCATCAGCATGCAGGCCAGCTGTCTCAACTGTCTAGCCAGGACACTTTCTTGTTAATATGAAAAGAATCAGCCAGGAACCTTTTATATGGGTTTAAGACAGACATGATAGCGTCAGCCACATTCTTTGTTATACCAGTTGTTGGCCACTGGTCGTTATAAGTTTTGTAAAGCACTCCCACTGGAATGGAATCGATTGGAATTCGAATCCAGTACCGACCAGCCTTAAAAGCGATGAGCTAACCACTTCACCACAGTGGCCGGTGAGATATTGAAGATCGTGACCAGCTTGTAATTATGACTAGTACAATGGCTGACAGCTGGTTGCTCATCAGCCATGGTATCTATTCAAAGTAAATTATAAATTTACCAAATATTACTTGATTGTCTTTCCTTAGCAATAATGGAGATTCTATATACACCAATTTTGTTTTATTAAAACAATTAACCAGTATCCTGTAGCTTTACAAACATCTCTAGTAATATTCCACGAGTAGCCTATTAATGACGTCACTTGTGGTCGCATTTCTGTATAGAGAAAGTTAGAAAAGGCAAAGTAATAAAAACGTTAGGCATTTATTTGTTGTGAAAAGACTAATCAAATCCTAGATATTAGATTCGTCTCCTGCAGACCTCGCTCAATATTGGCCAAGTTGTACAAAAATAGATGCTGGCCTTCATCCTGCCAGTTATGGTGCGGGGCACGTTTAAACTGCAATAAACGTGTGATAGATTGCAAATCTACCCTCTATTCTTATGGCCCTTGTAGTCGGGATCAAAGATGAAGCGGATCTTTATTCTGGAAATTGCAAGAGGGCTGTCGATCCGATGAACACAGGAATACAGTGCTAATATGACGATTGACTATATCAGTGTGTATTCACAGAGCAAACAGAACGTTATCGTAAAAGGAACCCAGACTCCCAATGTCTCGGTCCATGGGTTCACTGAACTATAGGCGAGGAATGAGGGCATGGGTTACTGTGAATATCACCTACGAGTTCAGCATAACAAGGTTCATATTTATCGTTACTTGGTCCTCTTCGTTAGTCCTCTTGGCATTTGTTTAACGATTGGCTGTCATAAGAGTACATCTCTTTCTGATTAGCTGTCATAAGAGTACATCTCTTTCTGATTGGCTGTAATAAAAGTACAACCTGGCCATAGTTCTTTCCCGTGAAATGTTAGTTTCCAATGAAACGTTAGTTTGTAAATATTAACTGAAATGCTTATTTAGCACAACAAACCTACGGTAATAAACAGAATATTACATTAGTGTCCATAACAAATGAGGTTTACAACACCCGTGCCTAAATTATCACCTTTCCCTCGCTCTCGCTCGGGAAATATGATAATTTTGGCACTCGTGTCGTAAACATCGTCTGTCATGGTCACTAGTGAAGATTGACTATATCAGTCTGTATTCACAGAACAAACACCGAACGTCATCGTACAATGAACCTAGACTCACCATGTCTGGGCTTATGGGTTCACTGAACTATCGGCGAGGAGTGAGGGCATGGGTTACTAGTGAGAATTAATCATATGTAAACTGATTGTGCGTATACTCTGAAATATCATATTAAAGGCAGACTCCCGAGTTTTAAGATGGATGCCACCCTACATGCGCATCCAATGCTATTTGCAATATATTTATATTCCTATTTATTAAAGTTAACCGCTAATTACATTTTATTACTTACAATATCAATATAATTATGTATATCCTATACATTTGTAGTCACTTAGCATGGTCCTTCGATTTTTGGTCAGTAATTTAGTACGATACAAATGATTTTAGACAAAAGCACACATTAAGGTATACTATAACAATTTGGATGACCAGAAACACATAGAATATAGACAGGCCTACATGTATACTGATATTGTAAACAATATAATAGAATGGCTTCCTATATGCCTGTATCACTATTCATCTGAACATTGTCAACTTTGATCTGGGAAGCCGATTGATGACTGATAAACCGACAACATGAATAGATAGGATAATTAGAGATGAAGGGAAGTTATTTAAATCCCCATTTCCCATATAATTATAATTAGTGAATGGAAAATATCTAACAACTATAACAATGTTATCTTTAGAAATTATTCAGGAACTTATAATTTAAATAATGTCATGTTGTGATGTTTGGGAGGACGTTAAACATATACGCGAGGACTCGTTTATTACACGGGTGTGTGAGGACGTTAAACATTATACGCGAGGACTCGTTTATTACACGGGTGTGTACTCAAGTCCTCAAATAACACGAGATCAACTAGACTCGCGTAAAGTTTTATCTTCTTTTTTTTAATATAATTTCAATCTGTATATTATCATTTGTTATAAATATTTGGATTGGTCCAAATGATATGATGTGACTTAAAAAAACAAAGTTCATACTTGCATGAATCTCAATTTTGCACTATAACTGAAACTACTTTATGACAAATCCAAACACTGGAATCCTTGAGGAATTCTATTTTTAAACATCAAACGATGATCGTCTGCCACCAGCGTTAAACGTAGACATCAAAATGTCTGGACTATACCCTTGGTAACATTAAAAGCACTGTGTCGATGTCAAATCTATCATCACTTGGAATGTTCACACACACAACATTTTATCGCTGTAATTTTAACATCGTAATCGGTATAACCACCCAGTATCACTTCATAAAAAATGGCGGTCGTTCACTAATTTGTTGTTAAATATTCATGCACCAACCGCTTTACCACACACAAAATAGATTGTTTCAGATGTTTATATTATCGCTTACATTTATTGCTATAATAACTGAAATTATCACACTCGTTATGACCCGCTATAACTGAAGTCGTATCTGGGTCAGGGTTACAAGTTTCTCTTGGCGGTTAATAACAAACTTTGAAAATTTATATTATTATGCGAATATAATTTAAATGTTATATTAGTCTATCAGTGGACACAGTGAGGTGAGTCTGCTCACGTGACTAATGACGTCACTGAGCAGACGTCTTTTTGCCGATTGAAATTAGCTTTGCATGTTTAGTTAGATATTTATTTAGAAAACAATTGGGAGCGATAATCTAAATAAAATACTCGTAGTACGTAAATACGTTTATTTACCAGATTCCCACTTCCCAGATGTAATGAGTGGGGTCGTTGAAATGTGATACAGTTGAATGTGTAACATGATATGGGTAGAAGGGTTTAATATTTATCGCTTTATAATAAATCCATATGGTAACAGCGTCATTCGGAGCTCTCGTATTCCCGTTAGGTAATACGCAGGTTTATCATGCCAGTTTAAAGAATTAGTCCAGAGTTTGAAGACGAGTGCCACCGAATTCACGCATCTATGTTATTGGTAACATATTCCTGACTAATACAGCGTTTTTATTACTAAAACTAACATTTCCTTTCGTTTTATTGCTTACAATATCAATATAACGTATATCCCATGCGTTTGCAGTAGCTAATTATTGTCATAGAACGTACTAAATTATTTTAGACAAACGGACACTGTAAGTTATACTATAATAATTTGGATGTCCAGAAAAACATAGTTATGCACATAGTGATGCTGTAAGTAATACTATTTTAATAATAAGAAAATCTCTATTAGCCATTTAGTACGTTACACCTGGCATTAGACGCGCACGTACAGCGGCACTCGTCTTTAAAGTCGGGACTGTACTTTTAATGTTATCGATTCAAACCGGCATCAAGTGTCTTGTCTGGAATACCGCTGTATATCAGTGTTCTATAGCGTGGACGTATAATTGACATTAAGTTTATGACCACAATCCTAGCACATTAAGCCAGAATGACGTCTCTGTACAGCCGAGGAAACCTAAAAGGGCGCGTACATTTTACAATCGTATTAATGTCTTTTCCAATAGTCCGTGCAAGTGAACTGAATGAACTCTGATAGAAAGTCTGGCTTGTGAGGTCGGAGTGGGAAGAAGACGGGGTTGTTTTTATGTAGGGAGGGGTTATGGGGGTTATGTTCTTCTAAATTAATATCACAACTTTTCCCTTTGGTTTAAATTTGTATAAGTAAATTAGATTTGCTGGATACTTTCTTCTTTTTATGTTTCTTCTTCTTCTTCTTCTTCTTCTTCTTCTTCTTCTTCTGCGTTCCAAAAGCCATGCTCAGACGTCCAGTCCTATATTCACTAGGACGTCTCACCGTTGAAGGGACGTCGCCGATCCCCAAAGGTTCTCTCTGAAGTCCACTGCATACGGCCAGGTTTCTTGTCTCAGGGTGTTGTACATGTATGTTGAACAGGACTCAAGAATGTGTTATTTTAATGTTAAAGACACAATGTCTAGTTTCAAACCGTATGTCATCGTGCTTGCGCAGCTAATATTATTTGTAACCGTTTTCTGACTAATGGAGCATTTTGTTGTTAATAAATTTAACATTTACTGACACCTTATTACTTACAATATTAATATATCTATCGATATAGTGATCGAAAATAAGAAGATATATCTATATTTAATGTGTTTCTGGGTCATCCAAATGGTTTTAATAGCTTAATGTTTACTTTTGCCTAAAATAATGATTGTGGACAAATTTAATGTCCAATGATCACATCAAGCTACTATCAACGTGTTGGGCCACCCACTTCTATAAAACATCGCCAATGTTGACCAAAGTTTTTTGGCTGTATATTTCTATTAAGATTTGGAATATTGAATAACCCCAACTTCCCAAAAAACCGCTATACATGTACATGGAGACTTTAAAAGAAGATACCCAACAAGCTTATAAAAGTGGCGCAAAAACATGACATGTTCTCTTAAAATAAGAATCTTTTACATAAAATCTACCGCCACCGCTTCAGTAATTGCTTTCTACATACCAGTTACCGGACATACACGGGAAAATAAAGCACCAGAGAAGAGTTTAAAATAACGTTTAATTATGGAATAATCAGTATTTAAAAAATATTTACAAAGCAGCCGTCAAAGGCTTGTTGCAATCGATTTTCGTCTAATGGTGCGAACTATAATTGGATTTCGTTTTATCGCTAGCCGTTGTCAGAAGCCCTCACTGTGTTGACTCTTGTTCTGGGCGTTGAAGGAAACCTCTTTGCGAAGCAGACACAAACGTCGTTATTTGGACGTCTGCACAGCAGAATGTCTATAATTAGCCGACCACGGTTGTGGCTGTCACACCTGTATGTCTGTGACACACCGGCTCCTGGACAGGCTGACTGTCAACTGAAAGTTAGTTTCAGAAGCAAACTGGCATACTAATCAGTGATATCAAACAAACCTAATGTAAAGCACACCGTATATCTGTGAAAACATATTGAATTTTCACATCTGAAAGGCAACATCGTATTACATGCAGTACGTGGGGTTTTCAACTTTAATCACGCAATATAATTACGTTATTGATACGTCTGCTAAAAATAATAAGAATGATAATAATGAGTAAAGTAAAACAGTCAATATTTTGTTTTGCATCCATGTTAGTGAATGTATTATTCAAGTCCCAATACAATAACGGTCATAATTCACGGAAGAATCAAACTGCAATGACATTTTGTTTAAATGTTATTGCAAACTTCCATTAATTTTGTTTGTCCATGTACACAGTAAATATGACAGGCAACATGTTTTCTTTTTCCTAAAACTCGTTATAGCGCTGGTGTAACGTGTCTATCAATACTTGAACGTAGCCTTCAGCTCTGGACAACCGGACCACAACGGGCTCCATCCAAACGAAGCTACCGGAAAATACAAGGTCGTGTATAGCTTCGCAAAATGTATCAGGTTTGTGGGATGGCCTGATGTAGACATGCAGGTATTTCATAGGACATTAAAATGAGAAAGCAGATCTAACAATCAAAACACTTTGATTGCTTCTGTCTTGGAACGTTTCTGTTTACTGGACTGTATTATTATAATGTTTTGGATTTGGATTGTTTCTGTTTTGGACAGTTTCTGCTTTGTATCGAATTATTTCTGTTTTAAATACGTTGTTATTTTAGGAGACTTTCTATGGGTGTTGTATTTGTTTATTCTGGAGCGGTCGTATTGTGCGGGATGCTGTGTTTTAATTGTTGTAGAAGATGTTTGATTGTGCCTATTATTAAATTTATTGTTTTATAAGTATAGTGATCTGCAGCTATCTCACTATTTATCAGTACGAATTACCACATGGGAACTATAATGTACAGGACAGACACAGATTCGTGTTTTTCAGTTCATGACGAGGGTCATTTTGGGGAAACAACCGCATAGGCTACTTTTACTGATTTATAGTAACAATGGCTAGTTTATGTACTCTTTCCCAACATATAGGATAGATAACTGAGGAGAGACGATCCTTTGACCTCGCTCACCTCAGATGAACAAGCTTGCACTGAGCTACATGTCCCGCTCCTATTTCTTTACAACGCCAGGCTCGCAGTTAAAGCAAATGTATTACAAATCAAAGGAATTAGATATTTATTCTTCCTTCTCATACCCATGGACTGATCTAAAACAGTTTTCTGATACCTTCAGTTCATCCGTTTGGTACGTTGAGAAAATCTCCTCAAGGGGAATAACTTAGCAATGATAGCTATTCACACCAAACAGTTTCCCAGCAAGATCTCGTCAACTGATTTAAAGTGATCATTTCTTTTCAGGATATTCAAAGGTCGGAGATGTTGGATGCTTCCGGGTTCGAGACTAAATTGCACAAGCCGAATTTGCCTTTATATCTAACAACTGGATTCATTTTTCAAAAGCGTCTTCCCTCTCTGATGGCTTCCGGTTAGCTCAAATAAAGGTACTCCCTATCAAGCTTCCACCGGAAAGAGTGACCACGTTTTAACATACCGCTGTAGAAATACCCGATGCATTGCCTGCCGTTTTAAAAATAACTTTTAGTGAGATTAACGATCGTGGCCTCAACAATTTCATTTGGCGTTGTTCACCATTGATGATAAATATTGAACGGAGAGACACTTGAGTGTACAAGAAGTGACAAACTATAACCATTCTATCGGTGTGTAAGCTGGGAGATATATGCAAAATGACCAAACTAAAATGTCAATTGAACCCTTGGGACAGAAAGTGTTTCGATGAATGGCAAACACTAAAACGAAGCCGTCATTTACGAGTGAGAGGGTGAAGAGACTACTATATCAATGATGTGTGATATCCTGCACGTTGTTACTATATCAATGATGTGTGATATCCTGTGTATGAGAACGTACTATTGCAGTTGATAGAAAAGAGTAACCTGTGTTATGGCATCCTTTCTCTTCTGCGACCATGTGTCGAAATCACTTAGCGTTCGACATCCATTATCTGAAGATTAATTATCAATGTGTCCTCGTGGTGTCGTTATACTGATTCGTGCTAAAGACCGATGCTAGAAATGCCCGCGCCAAAGCATTGACAGCAAGACTATTTTCATTATCACACTGTATCTCTACATGAGATAGCCCAGGTAATTGTTTTAACCAAGGCTTCACGGCATACACGCACGAACTATGCTGTTTAGAGAGTGATGACCCGATGTGTTGATAATAGACGATCATGTCCTGCACCCCGGTAGTATCCATCTTAAACTGGAAACCATGGTTTTAAACAAACTTTATCTACAGCATACAACATTGCCAACTAGCGCCAAAGAGATCTACGTTTACCAGGTCACTACAGCTGAATTAAAACCGATATTTACTGTAGTGTGACATCTACCATGCCAGCTTACTTACAATGTCCTTTCTGTATATTCAATGTGTTTCTGATTATACATATATAACGCTACATTATATTTCCAGCTGGAAATCTTTAACCGAAACAATATAATTTATAAACAATCGGGGTTCGTTTAAAATATAATGATAGCCATATAGGAATTTTAACTCGTATAAAAGTATTATCTACTAGTATAACCTGGTAATAAAATGTATTCTCCTAATCTATTTTTAATTGACAAAATGGGAGTAAATGTTAATTTTAATAATTAAAAAAACTATTGACCGAAAACATGCTACGATAACATAAGGTGCAAACATATGGTAGCATCCGTCTTAATCTCAGAAATGTTTCTTTTTGCAGCTATACTTCATATGTAACTAGAGTATACGCCTTGTAATAGCCAAATTAGGTTAAAAAATGTCGTGTTAAACAATTAAGACTAATAGAAGTAGTCGGCGAACGCAAAGAAATTTTACACGCTGAATAAAATACGATGAATAGAAAATCTATTTTGGAAAATTATCTTGCAGATAAAAAAAAACAAAAACAAAAAGGAGAAAAATTATTAGGGTCAGCAGGTTACAATTAAGATCGGTCGGATAACCAGAACACAGGTTTATATTTATATCAAATGGAATGCATTACCTTCCTAAATTCCATCACCTGTTGTGAATATACGTGTATTATTTAGTGATACATTGTAACTATCTTTGCTAGTTTTCTTTGATTTTTGGTAAAAACCAAACAAAAAATAGGCTTTCCTACTCTAAAATATTGACATGTTACCCTAAACACACCTTCGTTTTTGGCCTAAGTCTAAGTATATCACAAACAAATAATTAGTAAATTAGTTTACAGATCCCGTGGCGATACCCAACAGAGAAATATACTTTTGATGGCCCGAATGCGTCATTGACCAAGAGACTGCATGTGTTGACTAATGAGTGGGCGTTGATGCCGAATCCACATGCCTGTACCTGTGCCAAGTGCAGCTGTCACTGCGGAATTGCAGGGATAATGCATTCCACATGGCATTCTGACCTGACAGTACATGCTTGTTCCTCCCCAACGATATCCAATATTGTAAATAGAAATACCAACAAGCAATTAGTCTCCAATATCTCGTCTTTGCTGCAGTTGAAAATATGTTCCACAAAGCCCTCTAAACACACGCCGAGACCAACACAATAAACCGAACACAATAAACCGATAATCATAGCCAAGATTGAGTGCAAGGGATATTTGTGATCACGTCATGCCGTGGAAACAAGAAAGTATTTGTATTTCCTGCCACGGCGATTGGCATCCAACGCGGGACTTCCCAGTAATGATTTCCGACGTACATACGTAGAGTGAGGAACCAGTGATCCGCGACTGGCACATCGAGGCTTGTTCTGTGTGTTATTCTACCTGTGAGAAAGTGCCGCTGAGCACTATTCTTCTTCTCAGAGCATGCTAATTGAAGCACGTGTTAAAACAAGCATGTAGTTGATTAATGTAAGCAGGAATGGGAAAAGACGTATAGCTCCATCAGTTTCATCTTCCGATGATTGAAGGTTCGACTTATTAGAATAGTAAACATAAATACTGTAAATATTTAGTCAATGCAGTAAAGATATACATGTAGCATCTGAAAACAAAAAAACCCAGTAGAATCCGGGGTCTTCAAGAGAAGCACCTATCAAGGTATATGACTGTTAGTTTTGTCGCACGTGTATTTCTCAAATAACAGAACCCGGGTATGTCATATTACTCGGATCAAGAATAGAACCAGGATCAGTCATGCATTTGAGAAAATAGACCCCAGATGGTAATCAAGTAGTTTTGTTCTATCTATAAGTATTTACCAAAAATAGTTTAAAATTGGATTATTATTTATGAAACATCCCCCTTTATACTCGAGTGACTACTGATATGAAAAGAAATTATCAAGAACTGTTGAACCTTTAAATAGTTTTTATATATAAAGGAACTTTTCACAGACGTCATTTTTGTAAAAAGATAAAGTTTGTTTGTTTAACGACATCACTGGAACACATCGATTATTATTCAGCAGTTATTGGATGTCAAAAGCAGGGCTATATTGACACATGGTCAATAATTTGTATACGATTCTATGTATTTCAAAAGCAATCTGCAGCTATTAAGGCACATTTCGGAAATGTCTTCACTGGCCTTGTGAGCCAATATCGCTTATTATGCGGTGCGTCTCGTCCCATGGTTAGTTAATAACAGTTGCTAATGTTAGCTTGGTGCCTGTGTACTATTTGAATGCTCCACAAATCATTTTGAGGTCACATTCTGTGTCTGTCAGTTCTGGAAAAGCTACTCATTGCTCGTGTTGAACGATGTCGCAAGACCACGGATCCAATGTACGAGTGGAATGTAACCACAATGCCTGTAGTTTTAAGACATGTGCCACCGTGCTTGCAAACCTAATTCTGTTTGTAACATAATGTTTGGCTCATGAGGCATTTTTTTAGTGTTATCCACGTACATCGTCTTGCTTACAATATCAATACATGTACAGTGTATAGTCAATGCATTTGTAGTAGTTTAATATGGCCCTTGAACTTTCGGCACGAGACAAATTATTTTCGGCAAAACACAGAGGAAGAACATGTTATATTTAAGAAATTGTACAAAAATTGTTTTCGACATGTCTATAATTGGGGAAACTTAAAACAGCTGAATATTTAGTTTGTGTATACAAAAAACATAAAATGTAATCAGAACTTAGTATGAGGAAAATAGTTCCCATATACGCTACTGCAAAAGTCCGTAATCCTGATCCAAAACACGTATGAGCGAGGCGTAGCTAAGTGCAAGAGTGTCCGCCTGTCTCGATAGGTCGACGGATCGATCCTCCCCAGTGGACCCGTTGGGTTATTTCCAATTCCAACCAGTGGTCCACAACTGATTCATCAAAGGCCGTGCTTTGTGCTCAATTGCCTGTGGAAAAATGCACATAAAAGATCCCTTGCTGTTATTCGAAGAAGAGTGGCCTATGTCGTGGCAGTGGGTTTCCTCTGACTAAGTGTCGATAATTATAATCGTGCGTTTGATACCCAATAACCGCTGTTTAATAATCAGCTGTATTCCAGTGGAGTCGTTAAGCAAACAAACTTTATCTGTTTATCAAAACCCGTGGAATATGTGTGTGATATTAAATATGCAGCTATTCTTTAGATGTTGCCTCGAGTTCCCATCAACTTCATCGAGCTGTCTCATTTGATCGTCCTGTTGCCTTCATCTAACAACGTGCTATAAATCTCAATCTTGCCACACAGGCTAGGCCCTTCGCTTTTCCCTCTACTATAGTACTATACATCATAACTAGACTATAGGGATGGGTGTTCTTGTATTGAAGTATTCCTAACTCTATAGGGATGGGTGTTCTTGTATTGAAGTATTCGTAACTCTATAGGGATGGGTGTTCTTGTATTGAAGTATTCATTACTCTATAGGGATGGGTGTTCTTGTATTGAAGTATTCGTAACTCTATAGGGATGAATGTTCTTGTATTGAAGTATTCGTAACTCTATAGGGATGGGTGTTCTTGTATTGAAGTATTCGTAACTCTATAGGGATGGGTGTTCTTGTATTGAAGTAT
>JAULBR010168609.1:0-16551 GCA_032355825.1 Melanodrymia aurantiaca | reverse complement strand
ATCTCCAACCAGGGACACAACAACACGACAGCATGATCTTGTTCCCTTGCTTAACTACTCAACACTGTTAAACTGAAAGCAGACGATGGGACCGATGATCTTCATCATAAGCGCCACCTATTGGCGGTTTGCTCAGGGTAGATAATTGAAGAATGTATCTCATTGCTTTGAAAGGACCTTAAATTCAGTTGTCTGTCCCAGTACAATGTATAATCTAGTAAAATCAACTGGTAGAAAGGTGTTAGACATGAAAGGAAAAGACAACTCACTTGGTGGGTGACGTGTACTTGTTTTGAATGAGGTACTCCGCAGCCTTCTGGAAATCATCAAAACAGTTCTGTTTGTTGCCCAACATTCCTCCTTTGTGCCACGTCGCACCATACTCCCTATAGTAGTTAAAGTTTACATTTTCCATGTAGGCCAAATAAATTAAAAAAAGAGTTGGTGATCGTCCCCACCCCCGTACCTGAAAAATGCGACCGCCCCTGAATTTATTTTATTTTTTATTTGGTTAAAAACTGTTAAAAATTCATCGAGATAGCAGCAATTCAACTTTCGTAAGCACCATAATGGGTTAAACCATCACCGGTTCCATCTGGCGGCCAGCGTAGGAACTACAACATCCAGGTTGGTTGCTACTCCCGCTTTGTGATGCAAATTCCGCATTCATTCAGTTTTTCACAGAAAAAAACCCAACTTCCCCACCCCTCCCCCACCCTGATAATTATGTGCGATGAAAAGGACGATCACCAACACTTGTTTTTTATTTGGCCTAATACATGTATGTAGTTTCCTACACACCATAAATAGAAATAGATTTAAAATATTGTAAAACGGGTTAACTTAACGGCTGTAATCTTTCACGATTTCCAAAGAACACGTGATATGTTAAAAGGAACCTGATAATTGTTGTCATTTTAATGTATTCACGTGATTGTAATTCTCGTGGTAAAAAATATATGTTAGTTTCTGGTTTCCAGACTGTCCCTAATGCTATGCCACGGCAATAAAGTTTTTTAACGAAAAATAAAATTATTACAAAAAAATAAAGTTTCCAAATTTAAATTTTATCGAAAAAAATAAAATACGGTAATTAAAGAAATTAAATTTTTTTTTTTCTTCCTTTTTTTGCGAAACAGAATCATTTAGTTTAGTTTCGGCCTTACTTACCCTCCTCCGCGGACGTTGGCGACAACGTAGATACCGCCGAGGTGTTGTAGGAAGACGAGACGAGATGGAGAGAAGGATGGCGTAATGGAAATGTTAAAGCCGCCGTACCCGTACAACATCACAGGGTTGGTGCCGTCCAACGGGCAATCCTGTAACAGATCACATCACATCACATCAGGGGTCGAAATATACACTATTCCACTGTCCCAAGAATAGTGATTTTCAAAACGGGCTAGTAAACTACATATTGCACTATTCCGTTATGAAAGTGGAAATATAACATGGAATAATGATACGTATCTGATTATTCTTTCTAAATAGATGCTTGTTCCTTCATTCGGGAGCTATAGTAGTCATACTCAACAAACCATCTTTTCTTCTGTGCTGTTACCAGCTTTAATAAACCAGTGAACGCAAAGAAGACAGCTTTAATAAATCTGTTGTTTTACGCACCAAAGAATTACTATAACATATTTTTAAAGGGATACTAAATTTTCAGAAGGAATAGTGATTTTTGAAAATCACTATTCCTTTGGGATAGTGGTACACAATTTTAATTTCGACCCCTGCCTCATGTGATTGGCCTTTTCACGTCAAAATGGGGAGTCATTACCTTCAAATTTCTAAAATGAGACAATGAGAAGCAATTCTGTTAAATGTGACTAATTTTAGGCTTAAATTTACTTCTATGTTAGTTACAACAACAATATGTAAATGTTTCCTTTACATTTGAAATCTAATTTATATGTAGTTTATGTTTGTCAAATTATTTTTCTAAACATGATTCATTGGGGAGTAGGTTTTTCAGCTTATCTAATTTATGGCTATTGATTTAACAATGTGATAATCAGAATTTGTGCAAAGTCTGATGCTAAGTATTTTATTCATTTAACAGACAATGATGTCATGATTCTTCTTCAAATATTTTACTAATCTCATTGAAATCATTTTAAAAATGATATGTATTGTATTTATGTCTTGTATTAAAATTATAACATTTTCAGAACACTAACATTCCTCTATCAAAAGTGTCAAATTGTTAATTGGGAATTTAAGTTTTAATGAAGAAATCACTGTATCTGACCCAGATGGTGTGAGTTATCATAAAAAATGAAGGAATGATTATTATTACTGACGCCATGAACACAAAGAAGTTATGAATTGATGAGGAAAATATAATGTCTTTTGAATGATAAATGACTGCCATATGCCAGTTTGCTGAAGTGGTGTGATTTCTTAAAGCTGCTATTCCGCTGTATTGATCCATCCTAGATGACTGTTCTCTAAATGTCTGGCTAATTTCCAATTCATGGGATTCACCAGGTTGTCATTTCCAAGCTACAGACCTAGGCCACAAGTATATTTGTCAATAATTGTCATTACTGTAAAGCATGTGTTTATTGAACCATGGTATTTCTTTGGTTGGCTTGTTGAGATTACTGTTGTAGCAAATACCTAAATATTAGTGGTATATCTATAGAATAGGTATCGCAATTCATGATTGTCATACTTGACTTAATTATTAATATTACTTGTATACAAGTTATACATATACCTACGCTAGCAATATTTGCAAGAAAATGTGTAGTTGCTAAAATGTTAAACCTGTTCCGAAGTTAAATAAATATAATTTAACAGACAGGCAGGCAGGCTGACAGACAGAAGCTGCAGACTAGTAGTTTATATACCAATGGTGATAAAATTTTACTCCTAAAAATCTGCGATAGCTTTGTTTTAATTACCAAGAAGTTTGCACTAGGGTACCAGTTCATGGCATGTTTCTTCAATGGTCAAATAAATGTATACGGTCAAAATGCAACTAAAATTTTTTAATCAACTAATACAGCATGTTTCAAGTGCAGTAAACACTAAGAAGGACTACAAAATACAGTTCCAAGATTTAATACGTGGGTTATACGTCACATCCGATTGCATTTGGAACACCGCACGGCATCACAAATCATTTCTTTCAGAAAACCTCAGCCTATTTCAGTTCTTCTATACATACGATTCGTAATCCACCGAAGTATGCCAAATGATGTATAGACAATTATTTTTAGATCGACTGATATGAGTGTTGATGTTACTAATAACAGTCTTAGCTAGGAGCAAAATCAAAGTGAATTTATAATCATTCTCCTAACAGGCGAGCAATCACTCGCCTCAATAAATTTAATACAATTAAATGCAATATTTTTAATTGTAAATCTTTTCTATTAATAATATTATCAATAGTTTTATTAATTAATTCAATACTCTTGAAACATTTAAAAAACAAAAAAAGTTTAGGCGAGCCATTTTCAGGTTGCTTAAAACATTGCAGACATCTGTGAAGACTGATTAACACCCTTGCATCTATACCGACTAACACCCTTGCATGTAGCTGACTAACACCGTTGCATGAAATTAGATGTTACTGACATTACTGACATTTCTTAATTATCTGTAAAAATGTATGTACGTATGCGTATCTGATAATAACTAAATATTGGGATAACAATTGTCACAATAATACATTATTTGATTTTAATAAACCAAGTATATCTGTTTCCATTTCAAGCAATGTATATCCATTTTATACTATTTGGACTTTTTATATTGTTTTTATGTTCATTGGTCAGTTAATGTTCGAATTGTATAACATGAATATAAAGATGAAAAATAACTTTACACTTAAAGAAGACAATATTTGGTCTACTTTTATGTCTGCTACATTAGAACATGACATTGAACAGATAATTATTGCTGTATGTTATTACTAGAATGGTGTTGATTACATTTTAAACATAAAGATACATGCATGTACCGGTGTGTGCAAATGTTTTTAGGTGAGCTACATGTATTTTCAATTTTACTGATGGCAATCACTGAAATGGTATAGCTTATTTCATATCAGAGTTTTATTCTGTAAACCATGTGTTACAATATCATGAGACACCAATTAAAAATTGATCATGAGCTTTGGGTTCCTGCTAAAATAAACATTGAATTCCTATTTTGTTTAATATATAGTACTCTGATGAATACTCATGGCCAATGACTGTATTGTTAAAAACAAAGTGGTATAGAGGTTTTCATGTTAATGATCATCATAAATATGGATGACTCTTTCCTTCACTGCTAGGTTGACTATAATTGTGGCCGGATATTGAAATGTTTGCATTGTCAAATGAAATAAAGCTTTTTTTGGTCTGCATGCATGTACTACGTTTTCCAGATGCTTTCTTTCTCTTTAGTTTTGTGTCAATTATTGTCACAAATGATGTAGCTGTTATTATTATTTTTGGAAGTGAACTATTATGAATTAGTGAATGTTATGGCTATTAAATAGGGGAAAAAAAGATTAAAAAGGGTTTCCCTCCACCTTACTCTGAAGCATACATGGTTAATGCACTACAAATTTATTTCTTACGGTTTCGTAGTTTACAAAATTGACCCTTCTAGATGATAATGGCCGAGGATGGTCAGGTTATCCTTGTGACCTTGTTTCATATCAGCATGTACATGTATGTATTTATTACCCATATGGGCAAAGAGATAGGAGGCAATATTTTGTGATCTCACACACGAGTGATATACGGTACATGTTGTAAGTCGTTGTGTGATGCCAAACTATTGTGTTATGGCGTTTTTGGTGCGTCGTGAAGCAGGTTTTTTGTTGTTGATGGCTGGCTACAGAAAATGTCAATGTAGGCTCTATTTTTTGAAAATGTACGAATTCGAAATGACCTCAGGCAGTGGGTGTTATTATTATTATATGTATTTGTTTAACGACACCCCAGCACGAAAAAAAGGATATCGGCTATTTGGTGTCAATATGTTGTGTAAATAATAAATAGAATACCAAACTCGTTACTCTGCAATACAGTTTTACTTGCACTCGTGATTCGATGTTTTCCTTCTCTCGCCTCAGCTTCCTGGGCAACCTCATACAAAACAAAACTCATTCTGGAAGGTGTTAAAGATCTATGGAAAATACCATTAAGTATTTTTTTTTGCTATTTCTGCTTGAATGATCTACATACATCTACATGTATCTATATATATTCAGTGCATTGCGCTGACTGCCTAATTAAACAGGCTTTATAAAAGTCTGTCTAATTCATAAACTAGATTGATGTTATGCACAAATTTAATGCACATTTTTATAACTCTTAAAAACAACATGGTCCAAACCAGCATTATTAGTTTGTCACTATGACACTCATCTGGTGTACACAGATTCTCCTGTATTTTAATGACATTGGAAAAATGGAACACCAAGTAGCCATTTGTAGAAAATCAATATAGCCTGCAATTTCATGTAACTAGCATGTATTTTTGTGGCCAGTTATTTGCATTAATCACTGTAAATTGTGTGTTTGGTTTTTATTCAATCGCAATGAATGTATTTTGCATGGTAATGCAAGCTTCAACATTTTTGTTCTACCATGTGAACACTTCTGTTGATTTATGAGTAAGCATATCATTATGTATATTTGAAGTTAAGAAGATAACAAAACAGTAGTTCATTGTACAAATGTATAACGTAAACATTGTCATAAAAGGTGATTGTAGTAAGACAGTGTTTACACACCCATGTCTATCTGTGTTAGTCTAAGATATTTCAAGACCGAGATATAAGATTTATGTATAAGCTGTTCTATACAACACCAGTGTTATTATAGTGTAATATATCTAACACATCACACTGTTTTTTCCCCACAGTATTTACCGTTAGTGTCTACAACATAGATATATCATACCTGTAAAACAGCAAATACATTTATAGTAATATATTAATTCTGCAAATACATGCAATGTAGTTGGACACAAAGTTTGTTTTGAAAATAAAACAAATTGTAGAACATTTTTATTGCCTTCATGACTTAAAATAATTTGGTATATAGATTTTTTATATGCAATATCCAATATGTGTATTGGCTACTATTTCACTTTTATATTTAATAATAATATTGTACAAAGTATACCGTTCAAAAGGAAAATTATAGTGTTTTATTAAAATAATGGTAAATTATAATATATGTAATATTCAATTCAAAGCTATTTCAAGAGCTGACCCACTTATAATATATGTATGTACATATGTACGCACGTATGCACGCACATACGCATGCACGCACACACACATAAATAAATAAATGAGTGGTGCGCATCCTTTAACAACAAATATAATCCTCAGTTTAAATCGAGATACTACAACTTGTAAACAGATCTCAATTTTTATCGAGATACAACATATAATTATAAAACAACATATAATTATAAACAAATGTCACTGAATCAGTGCACTACTAAGAAAAAGTACTGTATCTATACCTTAAGCATAAATCAAAACATCAAAACAGAATTATTATTTTTCGTAATAAACTATACACCACTGTTGCTACATTTCAAGGTTGTTGCCATGTGGCAGTATAAACATGGTTTCTTTTCAGTCTTTGATACCTACACAAACATCTATTGTTTCCACACACAACACAGATTTGTTCACTCTATTTTGTGAAAGGTCATGTTTTCCATTTCCTACTTGTATGTATGTTAAAGAGAACCAGTCATGAGATTGTTTGCATCAGGTTTATCAGCTCTGTTTGGCCTGTAAACATTTCAAGTATTCAAATGATCCAAAAACAAGTTCTTGACGATATATATTGTTATATGAGACATACATGTAATAATCTATGCTCCAACTCATCAACTTGCGAGTTACATTGCACTCCACAGTGTAGTGTTACTTTGATTGGATATTATCGTAGTAAACAGGAGCGAAAGAACGAAATCGGTATTATTTTAGCTAATGTTTTAATCGTTATTCCGGAACTTAAGTAAATAAGTTAGCTTATCCGCTTTGCTTTTGTATCCATATTATGCAACATAATGCAGAGTTACAATTATACCAACAGATGTCTTAATCAAACATACACGTACATTGTATGCTTAAATAAACGGTAACAAAATAACAGCGGTTGTCTTGGAATAACATCTATTACGTCTTTGGGTCTAAATTTGGTTAAATAATATGCATTTTTGCAGGTGGGTTTGATTTGTTACTTGCAAGCAATTTTTAATGCTATATATTAATAATCAAATCTAATATCAAATTTGATCGTATTTATGATATGTATGTACTTTACACAAATGGCTCGACTATACATGTACATGTAGGCCTGTGGAAGTTACAGGATTGCAACATTTTTTGGATTTTTTTTTGATACATTCTATTACCGGGTATATGGAAAAACATGAGTTGTTTCTAAAATTAGAATAATAACAATAAAATATGCATTGTGAGCCAAATTCAACATGGCAACAAGAATTTGTACATGTATGCATCAACATCATCTATGGACAAATTTGTTCACTTGTAAATCTTCAATATTCACACATTATTACAGCATATTTAATGTCTGATGATTATATCCAGCCAGTGAAATATGGTCATTATATATTGTATTGGGTTGTGTAAAACGAAATGGGTTACACACAAAAAATTGGCGTATCCCATAAAAGGTTTATGCAAATTTTCATTTCTCATAGACACAGTTGTCACTGGCAAGTCTTCAAAGTTATCCACCTTTCAGAGCACTCCTACTACCTCAATATTTATGTAATGATCTACATGTACAATGTAGTACTGTAATACATTGAACTTGAACAATTAAATGTCATTGATGACAAATGTATAGCACGTTTATCAGCAGCTTTAATGGTAACTGCATTGTAATTATCTGTATCTTTTGAATCGTACTCTAGACATTCTGTCTGTGTTAATTATCTGTAAACTTCTGTGAATCGCTCTCCACATTGTCTTTTGCTGAACACTGATTACATTGAGCAACTACATGTATGCAAGGTTATACATCTTTTGTGTGGCGCAAGAGAGAATGGTACATGTAACTTGGCGCATTCTCTATCAAGTGGCAGATGCATTAACAGCACTTCTAATTGTTGTCGTGTACAACATTATCTGCTGAAGAAGTAAAATTTATGACTTAGCTCAAATTAAATTTTAGACAAATATGTTGCTTGGTTGTATTTGTTACTTGGCAAAAAAAAAATCAATTTTAGAGAAGTATGTTGCTTGGTTGTATTTGTTACATGGCAATTTTTTATTTTTTTTTTGACAAGTGTGATGCTTGTTTCCTTCCATCTGTTTGTTTGTCTGAGAATCCTTGCAACTCCTCCCAAACAAATAGAAAGATTTTTTAGTGGGTAAAACAATTTGGTTTATAGGGTCTTGGTCGCAAGGTCAAAAATGTGTTTTTAACATTTTCTATCATATCTTCTCGGGCCCAGACCCAAAATCGTTAAAAATTATAAATAATTCTATTTAAAAAAACATGTGTTTAGTACGACCTGTTCTATTCCCATTAGAAGATAAATATGTGTTGGGAAATGTATACTCTACATGCATGTATATGCGCTTACGGTGGATGCTAGAAATCATACATTGCAAACTAAAAACTATATTATTGACAAACAACTAAATTATATTTAGTTTTAGTTGTAATCGTGAACAAAGTTTGGGTTTTGGAAAAACATAACATTATAACCTGAGCAATCATTCTCGACTTATTTCGAGGTGTGACACAGTTAACAGTATAAGCCAGATTTGTAGATTATACAGATGTTGGTTCAGTCACAGTGCACTGTAGAAGAATGTCAAAGCTACATGTAGAACATTTTAAAGCATTATTTTTCATTTTACATTTCAGGAGGTGCTTTATGTGGCCCAGTCGGAGATGCAAGTGGCAGCCTCATCAGCCTTTCTTCAGATTCTGCAACGAGAACTTGTGCCCATCCAGAACTATACCCAGACATTCCTTCAGACCATCCTGCTTAGTGTGGACAGCAAAGACCCAGGTTAGGCAGTAATATTTTCTATCTGTTTAACAACTATAACCACTGAATGAATAGATGTACATGTAGTTGCCTTTTTTACCTCTCCTATCAATATGTGTATATACAATTTTGTAATTTATAAATTTCTGTAATTTATGTGTAACCCTTACTCGGTGGAAGTAAATGAGTAGCACAAACTTCAGCATGGGTCCAAGATATATAAAAACCTGCAAGATAAAATTATATCCATCCATTAGAATACTATTTAGAAGTACATATTACATGTATATATATATTATAAACAAATACAAACATCAATTCACGCATGTTCGCATAGGTAAAAATAATGGTAATTGGATATCTGATAGTATAATAAACACGCGTATATACAAACATATACCAGACATCTGGTTTTAGCTTGCGCTAAAACACACTCAGTATACAAGTTAACGTAACGACTTTACAATTACAGTTGGTTAAAACATAAATGCGTGTGTATCATTGGATATCTAATAGTCATAGAATCACCAGGGTGGGGTTATTTCCCATAGGGTGATAAGGTGTAGTCCTTGATTTTTGGATGTGAGCCAACTTATACAGTTCCTTTATCACCCGGCTCTCAAAGTTACGACCCTGATCACTGTGCAGTCGTTCGGGAAAGCTATAA
Source organism: Melanodrymia aurantiaca (assembly GCA_032355825.1). Classification (NCBI taxonomy): domain Eukaryota; kingdom Metazoa; phylum Mollusca; class Gastropoda; order Neomphalida; family Peltospiridae; genus Melanodrymia; species Melanodrymia aurantiaca. The sequence goes on along the minus strand of JAULBR010168609.1, from coordinate 6,872 downwards.
CGAACAATAAATTGTTCATATAGAGCTTTCGCAGTAGTACAAGCTGTCTGGTTGCGGCAAGGAATTGCTTGAGCGTATCGAGTGAAATGATAAGTTATTACTAGAATACTATCATAACCACCCTTGGATGTTTCTAAACTCAAGAAATCCATGCAAACCAGTTCCATAGGTCTCATTATATCAATAGGCACCAAACCAGCTACAGCTTTCACTGGTGTTTTACGCCTTATACAGCGACCACAAGTCTTCACATTTCTGTTAATATCCTTCTCCAACCCTGGCCAATAGAATCTCTGCTTCGCCAACCACAGTCTTCTCTTTCCCTTGGTGACCGACATCATCATGAACTCCCTTGAGTGCTATCTGTCGGTATGACTCCGGTAATACGAGCTGCTTCACTGCACCTCCACCTCGAGATATAATATATCACCCACTAACTGAAGATGCTTGCGTTCTCTCAAGTACTTTTGTACAGAGGAACACTCTCTGTGTAGGTCTTCCCTCATGGGAAAGAAACGTCTTCTTATCAGCTGGATCACCCTAGCAATAGCCTTATCCTTCCCTTGTTCCACCTTCCAATCAATAGAGTTGAAAGTATCTTGTGAAACATCATTCTCACCGGCCGAATGAGAAGTAATGCCACAAGATACGCATTCAGCTAAGGGAACGGACACTATTGCTGCCTGGCACACTGCTTTCACCACATCTGAAAATACGTCTGGCTTCCTGGAAAGACCGTCCGCGTCAGCATTCAACTTTCCAGCTCGATACGACAGAGTGAAATCGTAATTGGCTAGCGATGCAACCCAACGTTGACTGGTAGCATCCAGCTTAGCCTTTGTTAGCACATAAGTAAGTGGGTTATTGTCCGTGACAACATGAAAAGTATTACCATACAGGTAATCATGGAACTTGTCAGTTATGGCCCACTTCAAAGCAAGAAACTCTAACTTATGTGCTGCATAGTTGCGCTCACTTGACCTTAGTCCGCGACTAGCATAAGCCACCACTCTCTCACATCCCTCTTGACTCTGGTACAGAACAGCCCCCAACCCTGTTCCACTTGAGTCTGTGTGTACGATAAATGGCAAAGAATAATCAGCATAGGCTAACACAGGAGGTTGTGTTAGCATCCTCTTAATCTTCTCAAATGCCAACTGCTGATTATCTTCCCACCTATATTCCACAATCGGTTTTTTCTTCTTCTTGGACTTCGCAGCTGGACTGGTACCATGACCTTGGAGTAACAGGTTCAAGGGTTGTACTATCTTGGCATAATCCTTGATGAACCTCCGATAATACCCTGCGAAACCCAAGAACTGTCGAAGCTCCTTAAGGTTTGTTGGAACAGGCCACTCCTTAACAGCAGAAGTCTTCTCTGGGTCAGTTGAAATACCTTCTTCAGATACTACATGTCCAAGATAAGTCACAGAAGTTTTAAAAAACTCGCACTTGGATGGTTTCAGTTTTAAATTATGCTGAACAAGTCTCGCAAAGACTGCTTCTAGACGTCTAACGTGTTCATCGAATGTCTTGGAGAATATCAGGATGTCGTCAATAAAAATGAGACAAGTCTTTAAATGCATTTCTCCCATGCATTTTTCCATCAACCTCTGGAAAGTAGCAGGAGCATTAGTAAGACCAAACCCCATTCTATTGCACTCATAAAATCCTAACTTGCCCACTGAAAATGCTGTCTTTTCTTTGTCTCTCTCCTCCATTTCTACCTGCCAATATCCAGAACGAAGATCTAGTTTGGAATAATATCTAGAACCATGAAGAGTGTCTATGACGTCATCGAAACGAGGAAGCATATAACTGTCTTTATGAGTTCTAGAATTCAGAGTCCTAAAATCCAAACAAAATCTTAATGAGCCATCTTTCTTACGAACAAGCACTATGTTTGAAGCAAATGGGCTACTCGATTCTCGGATAATACCTGCATCCAACATTTCCTTCACATGTTGTCGTACTTCGTCGTACATGCCCGGCGGTATCTTCCGATATGGCAACTTGAATGGTCTGTTGTTGTCAAGATCTATCTTGTGTTTCACCAAGTCAGTGTTACCAATATCCAGTGGACCTGTTGAAAATGCATGACTCCACTTACCAAGAACCTGTCTAACTTTGACCAACTCATCCTCACTCAAACTACTGGTATCAATCTGTACTCCAAGTTCTTCTGGTGTAGATGCACTAACATCCTCACTTGGCATGTCACATTCTGTAATATTATCAACTACCTTGACCTCCTGAATGTTGCACAGATCCATTCTTGGTTTGATGATCAAAGGTTTAGCCGACATATTACAGATCTTCACTGGAACTCTTACACTTGTTCTGCACTGATCCATCTTGATAACCCTGGGACAAACTGTATAACTGGAACAATCAGCAATATTCTCTGTCACGACCTCTGAAATGTTGTAATCAATGCCTTTTGCCATCCCACTAACAACTGTTGTCTCATATGGGGCTACATGAATGGGCTTTCTATTCAATGACTTGACTATATAAGTATGACAGGTGATGCTGTCAAATGCAACTCGCCACGCCGTTGGAATATTATAAGAAGTCATGTCATCTGAAGCAAAGTTTTTACATAATCTAATGACATTAGTTCCAATAATAACTGGACACCCAGCAGTAAACTCAGTATCATGCACCACCAACACTGGAACAGTAAACTCTGTGTTTGACAAAAATGGAATAATGATAGAACATTCAATGTAACCTAAGTATTTCAAAGAAGATCCATCTGCCACAGACACCTTTATTCCTAATGCATCTAGATTATGCAGATCTGGCTTATCCGGTAGACCTTGATATCCCGTCTCTGAAATAGTTGTCACCATTGATCCACTGTCAATCAATGCTGTCATTTGCTGGTCTTGCATATATATCATCCCCTCATTGGACGAACCAATCAAACGTTTCACAAAAGTTTGGCCTTGAATATTATCATCACCACTGACCCCTGGTTGGCCACCATCAGAAGTCACTGCCCGTTTGGGTTAATGATACCACCATGATTCAAAACACCACCTTGGTCGACAACTTCAGGCTGGTTGACATAACCTCTACCTCGCGACTGGTTGAAATCACCTCGACCACGCTGATGGATGAAATTACCCCTGCCATGTTGTTCATGAGAATAACCTCTGCCCCGAGATTCATAAAAGTTACCTCTGCCACGTGACTGATTTGGATTTCCTCTGTAATGGTCATGATAATTTGGAATAGTATTCCCCGAATGCTGACCTATACTACAAGAATCTAATTTCCTCAAAATTATATTGAACTTGTCGTCAATCTTATTGGATAACCTCTTCTCCAAATCTTGCATTCTACTTTGCAACTTCTGCTCTAGAATCACAACAGAATCCTTATCAGATATCACAGCTTGTTGTTGAACTGTCCTGCCCGAACTACTTGGTTTAACAATACTGAGTTCCTTCTCCACCTTCCTCAGCTCCATCAACAACACATTGTAATCTCTGATCGTGTCGTATTTATGTCTAGTCTGACTTTTTAATTTATCAGAATGTAACGAAGTCCAAAATTTATGCCGCAGCAACTCATTTTTAGCTTCCCTTTCCAAATATCCACCCTCAATAGCAATTTGTAACATAGACTCTAACCTACAACCAAAGTTTGTTACAGTCTCATCCGGTTTTTGGAACGAATTAAAAAATTCTTGCATGACCATGCCATTGGTTGAAATATCTCCAAAAAGTACATCAAGCTTATCCAAAATATCGCGAACGCCTGCTCTCTCTCCTAACGGAATGAGCATTCTGCGAGCAACTCCTCGCAAGGATCTCCTAATCGCTTGGAGCATAACATTCGGACTAATTTCCGGATCAATGGTTAAACACTTAACCTCAAACTTCCACTCACTATATACAACATCACCCTTTTGAGGTGGATCATCGCCTGAAAACTGTGGAAGTTTCGGAATGTAAGACGATTTAGCACCATGTCCAGCCTCCCTGGCAGAATGATCGCCAAATGCCTCTAACCTGTTAAAAACTGGTCTATCATCACCATCTTTTAACCTAGAATCCCTACCCCATGCAACATCCTTCCAAGGCGTCGCCTTGGGTGGAGTACCTCTAGCCAAAGGTTCTCTTTCCTCCTTGGGACTAACCTGATATTTCCCACTTGCCCTCAAAGTCTCTATCATGTCTTCCTCTGACATGCCCTGGGCCATAATGGATCTAACAACTGTCAACAAGTACTAGTGTTAACTATCTACACCTCAACACATATATTTATATACACCTGAACCCAAAAGATATTCCAAACAACTACTATCCTAATATCTCAAAAATATAGAACACCAGAACCATAATCAATGATCAACAACAAATGATCAACACAGTATAAACAACATACCACTGGATCTCGATCAAAACCAATACATACAAAAAAATCTCAAAATTCTGTTGAAAATACTACAACAACCTATAATCACAACCGGTATGATAGCTGAACTCAAATAGAATGTACTACTCAACTGTCAATGATAATATGGCTGAAAACAAAATATTATCAACAATCATATAACATACTGCATAGTGCACGATAATTCGATACGGTTATATATCACCAAAAGAAAAGTGAAAACATCTAAATGAAACAATTTTCACTTAGAATCTATCTCTCAGCAGTCAACCTGTGAAAAAAAACATGGAAAGTAGTCTACACGTAATTACTAGCAAATGTGTTCCACCTGAAATACAAATTGTACTAAAATGATACCAACATTAGGTGAAATAATATTAACTCTAGTATTGTATTGTCAATATTAAACTAATCTCCACCTCCTAGTTCAATATGAACTGCCAATCAATGAAGATATTCTCGTCCTGAAACAAAACCCCAACTAATACTAATATTAACTAAATTAGTACTCGATATCACAATAACCAAGCAAATGGTCACTGATCCTTGATGCAGCAAACCGCACTTATCTCCAAATAAATTTAAGTTCAAAGGGTAATGCCTAAATTACAACTAAGTCTGTCCCGAGTCAACCTGTCCAAGCAGTTTCAGTCCACTTAATCAGTCACTCATGCATATTAGTTAGGATGTGTAAGAAAGAAGAGAATGCCCTAACAAGTGTTTAGATGTATGCAGATAATGAGATAGTGTACCTTTAAAACCGGTTTGATTGCGCAATAATTAAGAAAATGAGAAAATCGAATGTATAAAAACAATTATAAAACTATGTACACATTTGTCAATGATGTAAAACCATCAGTTACAGGGAACACAGAACACGTAGGCAACCACACAAAAAATTCCGGAAGAAAAAGACAAACAAAACTATTTAAATTCAAAAAATTAATTTAAAACAAAATTAATTCCAAAAAAATTAATTTAATTTTCAAAGATAAACAAAGAAATTTTAATTACAGTGTAATTCAAAGTCAAAAACTAAATTTCAATTTGAAAAATATTTACGAAAACAATTTCCAAAAATAAAAATTAATAAAGTAAACAAAACATTCCGGGTACCAGTTTACAATGACACCGGTGGTTTCATAGCAACCACAAACAAATTAATATTACTGATTCACCACAAAATATTTTCAAAGTCCAAAACAAAAATTAATAGTTTTCACTGTTTCAGCTTCTCAAAATTAGTTTAAGTACAAACTGTGAAACACATTGTGTCGATAAGAATTTTGTTCGTAATTCGGAATACTACAAATTAATTTCCGAATAAAAATAAAATAGCGTTAACCAGGAAACATTACTGTGTATTCACATTATCAATTTATAACATTCGAAGTATCACTGACAGAACCCGGAAATGACCTTGACCGGAGTACAATTACATACTCGGGAATCTCCGTAACAAAAATAAAGCTCGAGTATTCACGAATGAATGTCACGAAATTACATCACATGTGTTCAACAAAATATCAAAAATTAGCAAAAAAACACACCGTCTACTTAAAACTGAGTTGGGTACATTTACTCACTTGTCATAAAAATACATGAAAATGAAAAATAGCATACATACATCATGAACCAAGCTTCAAAGTAGATACTCGAACAAACACGCTGCACTGATATACACCGGAACACTGTAGTCTATATATCGTCACTGCGCATGTCTATATTTCCGTTGATAGGTTTCCCTGGCAACACATTCACCTGTTACAAAACACTGTTCCGAATTCACAAGCGAATGAATAGTTAATGTCGATTTTGCAATCACATCAAAACGTAGGCTAGTTTATGGATAAATAAAGTCACATCCACTGTTACTCTGGTTGAGTAGGCAGGACTCGGTTATCACATCGGTCGAGTAGATTACATATGATATGGGCGGTTAGCTAACCCTCACATAGTCTATAATAGCAAACAATCACTGTTCGGGACACGTCACGATAAGTTCATCATGTCTTATGAGAGGAATCCGTCAAGGCCTATAATTACAGTGATCTTCGCGTAGAAACTGGGCTGCTCAGCTCTCCGGCGTATGGGATGTCTGGTTTCAAATCTTGTCAGTGGTTAGCACGTTGGGCTCCATCTGTAACCCTGGCTCGGTTGAAGTAAATGGAAACAACTTCATCATGGGTTCAATACTTTTATTTACCACTTATTCGATATAAAAACCTGAAAGATATAATCATATCCATCCATTACTATACTATTTACAATGATAGATCACATGTATATACATAATTATATATAGGCATAAACAAATACAAACATCAATTCACGCGTGTTCGCGTAGATAAAAACAATGGTCGCATTGACATTAATGATAATTGTATATCTGGTAGCAATTAAAATGAACACGAATACATACAAACATATAATAATAAAAATAGTAGCTTACCAGACATCTGGTT
>JAULBR010168498.1:0-16557 GCA_032355825.1 Melanodrymia aurantiaca | reverse complement strand
GCGGTGTTCTCCTATAAAACAAACCATTCACACTTAGTGACCGGCATTAAGACATCACATAGTCTGTCGTTCTCATCATGCACGGCTTGTAACAGAGTTCTCAGTTCCATCTGTCCAGCCATCTCGTGTATCTTCCTACTCAGTGCGGTGTTCTCCTATAAAACAAACCATTCACACTTAGTGACCGGCATTAAGACATCACATAGTCTGTCGTTCTCATCGCGCACGGCTTGTAACAGAGTCCTCAGTTCCATCTGTCCAGCCATTTCGTGTATCTTCCTACTCAGTGCGGTGTTCTCCTATAAAACAAACTTTAACAGTTAGTGACCGGCCACCCGTCTCTGTGGTGTAGTGGTTGACCACCAGACTTAAGACTCGTAGGTACTGGGTTCACATCCTGCTCATAGTATTAGATTTTTAATCTTAGAACCCTAGTGTGTCCTTCACACGTAGTTGTACACTACTTACACTGACCAGTGTCGCACTACTGGTTAACAAATACTGTGGTATGTACTGTCCTGTCTGTGGGATAGTGCATATAAAAGATCCCTTGCTACTCATCTATTAGGATTAGTGGACAGGCAGTCAAGGCAGTTTGACTGAATGACCATGACAGACGTGCTTGAACCTGCATCAGTTATAAAGATGGGATAGTGCATATAAAAGATCCCTTTCTACTTATCTATTAGGATTAGTGGACAGGCAGTCAAGGCAGTTGGACTGAATGACCACGACAGACGTGCTTGAACCTGCATCAGTTATAAAGATGGGATAGTGCATATAAAAGATCCCTTGCTACTTATCTATTAGGATTAGTGGACAGGCAGTCAAGGCAGTTGGACTGAATGACCATGACAGACGTGCTTGAACCTGCATCAGTTATAAAGATGTAAATAAGTTCTAACTATGTAATTTAATACATGTATATTTACAAGCAAGATGAGATAATGGAAAGCGATTCTGTACTTACAACTTTCATAGTGTTATAATCGTTCTTCATGTTCTTGTTCTCCTCGTCAAGGCAGCCACAGTGAGACTTGGACAGCAGTAAGGCTTCCTTGATGACACCCATTTCATCCTGTGCAAGATCCCTTTCCTGCACAACACATCCAAAAGTTAGAATATGATGCTAGAAACAAATAGTCTGAAGATATTACAATTGGGATTTATGTTTCAGACATAGATTCTACTTTATTTCTGGATCATGTTACACTGGCCAACTAAGTGACCTAGCTACACAAAGGTTCTAGTCCTGGTAAGTGCCTGTTCCCGGACTATAAGAGGTTGCCTTAGCGACACACTTTCTACCCACAGAGACTAACTGCACCAAACCACAAGAGCTTGTCTTATCTAAATACAGCTTCTAGTCCCAGTAAGTGCCTGTTCCCGGACTATAAGAGGATGTACCCAAGGTGAAATCGCTTGGACCATATTAAGTGAAAAGGAGCCAAAAGGTAATAACAAAGAAGAAATACCTTCTGCAGTTTGGAGTTCTCCATTTCGAGTAGGGAGAGCGTGCACGTGGTCTGCTCCAGTAGACTGGTTCTCTTCGCATTCTCAATCTCTGTAGACTGGTGCTGGCTCTGCAACGACTTCAGTTGGAAATCCAGTGTATTTATTCTGAAACATGTAAAAAATTAATCAACTACAACGATCAACTTCAAACAATTTCTCACCCAACATGTTTTGAGTGACGGTGGCATAGTTGTGAAATTCTGTAAATATAAAGATGATGACTAGAAGTTGTAATAACAAGCCTCATAATGAACACAATATACACATGTAGTTAGTAAATTGTAACTATAACTTAATTTCATTTGTTTCAAATAGACGCTACTGTGTCAAATACTCAAACTTAGCTATGTAACAATGGTTTCTAAATAACCTACCAGACTATTGATTCAGCCTAAATGTGTTTGAGTTTATTGATAATACATTGACAGTAAATGAGTATTATTAGATAAAAATATCAGGATCATAACATACTCCTTTTTACGACCAGTGATAAACGGGACATTTCCCATTCCAGGTCTGACCAATAGAAGAGTTCCAACAACTTAGTCTATACCTTTCCTGCATTTCTTCTCGAAGGCGAATATTTTCCATCTTGAGAGCGCACTTCTCGTGTTCAGACTTCTCAAACATGGCTATCTTCTTTCTGTATTCTCTCTCCTTGAACTTGAGGTCCTCCACTAGAAAACTGTTGTCTTTCGCCGACGTTTCTATCTTTGACAGTCTCTCGTTTTGTAGCTGCAAATAAACAACAGTTTATATGTACACGGATGTTACTATAGTTGTAACAGAAGATACTACATACTGCAAACTGGATAATATTCGCTGCAGTGAATTTATGCAATTTTTAAAGTATGATCGACTTGCCATATGTAATTTTTGCATCCCATTGTTTAAAGATTATCATTTCTAGTAGTAGTAATTATTTGCATGATTGTAATTTTCACTGTTACCAGTTGGAACGGGTAATAACCGTAATAACCCAGGCGGACTGGACTCTCTTGCCTAGCAACCAGTTGGTAAGTTGTAAGAGTTGATAAGACAAACCGTGAGAGTTTCCTGAGCTTCTTTTAACTTGTTCATCAGAACCGATCGTCTGTTTTCACTTTCGTCTAGCGTCACGCGCAGATGTCGAACCGATTTCTCTGGCGGAATAAACATCTCGGGCGAACCCGGGGGTGAGAGATCTCCATCGAGTGACCCGTTGAGCCGCGTCAGTGACCGTGACCTCGTCATACGAGACGGCGTCGATACGCTGAAGTCATCCGAGTTGAATAACCGACTCCTCGTCTTGAACGAAGAACTGAAAATATACAAATTATTTATTTATATTTTTGCTGCAAAATTTTTATATGTTTTTAATAAATAAAACAAAAATCTTTTATCATGCAATCTAATAATTATATCAAACCAATCTGTGGGAAAAAAGTATTCCCAATAGGTCTTCAACCGTATACAATTGTAATATATAATTTCTTACCAAGTACAATTTAGAAAATTGGTCTTCCAAAATGGCACCTCTAGCACATTTTTATTAGCAGATCAGGAAATATTGGTCTGGCAAATGCTGGACCTACATGTACCAGACGGGTTGGTTACTCCAGCATGTTTAGTATTAAAAGTCAATACCTAGTAATTAAATGCATGTTGTCTGTGAGACAAAGATAAAATTTGATTAATGACACCACTGGAACACATTGATTATTAATCAGCGGTTATTGAATGTCAAATGTACGGTTATATCGACACTTGGTCACAGAAGAAACCTGTTGCTGCCACATAGGCTACTCTTGATCATTTAACAGCAAGGGATCTTTTATGTGTACATTCCCACAGACAGGAAAGTACACATCACAGCCTTTGATGGACCAAATGTGGATAACTGAGGAGGATTGATCCATTATCAGTGAGTGTTACTTGACACGTGTAGTGGAACACGTAAAATACAAAGTGCTGCAGTTACCCGAATCCACTGTCCGAGTCTGGGAAAGATATCGGCAGGTCGTGCATCGCTCGCATCGGTGACCGGCCAGACAGCCTGGGGGGCAGTTGGTCAAAATAAGATGACTGCATACTGCCAAAGTCATAGGTCAAGTCATCGAAAAACTGGAGAAAAAAAACAAAACATACAGAATTTTGACTTTAAAAGTACATTTGCTAATAATATATAAATATAAAAAACCACAATATGCAGTAAAAACTGTCTAGATTCTAAATTTCTATAACTTGCCAAACTGTATTCTCAGCAACTTTAACCTTTGACCTCTCGTACATGTAGCTCAAATTTTAACAAGGTACTGCATGTAGTACTATCACATTGATTAGAAACTCACTGAACATGGAAATTAATGTTTAATGACATTCATCACATTGTAATTGCGGTATGTGTGAGAGGACAAACAGGACAGCACATGCCACATGGTATTTAATATACGAGATGTGGAGAACTGGCAAATAAAAAACTTCCTGAACTTGTTTAATATATGTAGGTAGATAAGAATATGTTTATTCTTAGAAAATGGTGATTTCCTAGGAGAGAAAGAAGAATGAACAAATAACAGGAGACATCTTTGGAAAACAGGAGATTGACAGGTCTACAAATAGAACTCAATATTCCCAATGCATTCCACATTTATACTTTCTTTCATCAAGTTAGAGTGGTGTGTGCCGTCTGTTGATATGATACATGCATCATAAAAAGACAGTCAGGTCTATGATTTGAATAAAATCTAAATACGTGTGTGCATAGTAATACGTAAATCCTATACCGTTTGACCTCTCAGAACCAGGTTGGTGATCTCCACTTAGAAACACTTACAAATGTTTACACACAACAAATAGTTATCGGTCTTCAGTTATGATCATTCACCTGTCACACTATACAAACAAACTCAGTTCACACTATACAAAACACAGTTAAAGGCAACATGTCGGCCGAAAGAAAGCCAGTAACACAATACAAGTAAACTCAGTTCTCAAAATACAGTTAAAGATAACCTGTCAGTCGGATAAAAAAAACCATTCACACAATACAAGCAAATTCAGCTTCAATACTTCAGTTAAAGACTGTTAAGTATTAATCAATGGTTTATGACTAGTATACCAAAGGCTGTAGTACATGTATATGCTTTACTGTCTATGGGAAATCGTATATAAAAGATCTCCTACAGCAATCCCAAAAGGAATAGCCTATGGTTGGGATTTGGGCTTGCTTTGAGATTATGGGATGAATATATTTTGTTGTTGACCTCCAGTAGCCAATGATGACTAACTTCATCTTTAAAATATATGACATATTTACACCTATCAATGCACTTTACCTTTCACATCTGCATATAATTACTGTGATCAACGTTACTTTTATAGATGAACAACTTAACGAAATAATATTCAGTTTCCAAAGGACAAGTCTGCCAAATGCAACAAATATACAGTGAGTGAATATCTGTTGTATGCATAATTAAACAAATAATCTATTTCTAGCCAATCAAGGAACTTAATTTCCTGACATAATTGATTTATGGGCCTTTCTAAGTTAATAAAGTACAAATGTACTGGTAGGTGAAATAACGAACATAAGAAAATAATCAAGTGAAAAAACACAATGCTAATTAAATATATTCACATTGTTATTAACGATATCAAAGTGACATCCAATAGCGTATGTTTAATTATAAATCTATTCATTAAACAAACAAAATCTTTATTTTCTGTGATATCAACTGTAGTGCAAAACAAATATCTGATGTCCAATAACCGCTGATTTATAATCGATGTGTTTCTAGTGGCGTCGTTAAATAAAACAAACTTTTAAAAAAGTAATATCTGACGTCCAATAACCGCTGATTTATAATCGATGTGTTTCTAGTGGCGTCGTTAAATAAAACAAACTTTTACACAAAAAATAACTACATCCGCAAACCCAGCAGATGATTACGTGAGAAAGGATATGGCAACAAAAGACTGGCAATAACTATAAAACTCACTCCATTAGAGAAAACTTCATAACGTGGAAATCCTTGCATGATAGAAGACAATTAAACACAAGACAAGCTGAACCCACCATTCACTGCTGCTATTAATTTCATGTATGCATGCACACTAACCGATATGTGCTAAACATCTTCGTCATGGTAATTAACAAGCTGAGGTTGATTTCCTAAACGAGTGGTTGAATGGAAACTCTATTAGGGGTGACCAGATGTATTTCAGAGCTGTAGACAATGCATGTGAACGACCAGTAATGATAGGAACAACACTGACAGCTATCAATATACAATCAATCACTGGACCACGTATCACATTTCTCTTATGTACAGGCATGAATTCCACCATTCTACCAGGATAACAGATCAACCAGGGAACATATATCAAATAGTATAATATGACTATGATTGAAGTGCGTGTATTAGAATATAAACCAGACAATTTAAACAAACAGTCTATATTACCAAGTTGCTATACCAAATCAGTGAATACATGAAGGTAACACGTAAATATATTAATTCATGAATAAAAGTTTGAAGGTTATGTGTCAAACAGTATGGAAGACATAGATGAATTCCGGACAAGATTTTCATGTCATGCTAAGAGTTTGGGAAAAGAAGGTCACTGTGACCTAATTAGGAGGTAATTATAGCATACTGCACGCAAGCACCCTATGGTGTAATACCACTCTGTATAAAGATCCTGTCTTGAATGGTAGAAGAAATGGTGCAGGAAAGTTTCGGGATGGACGGATGTATGGATCGACAGCACCATCAAATAATACATCCCAAAAATTACTATTAACTCATATATATTGCTCACAGCTACAATTATTCATAATTCACTCAGCTATGATAGCAACGAAAATGACAAAATACAATTTTTATATTGAATATTCCTCTAACATAAACTCATATACAACAACTGTTAAAAATCTTATAATATTTTAAAAAGAAAATTTCGCCAAAATGTTAACACATGTTTTGATTGCGAAGACAACATTGTTGTTTGTTAGTAACTAAGAAATAAAACACCCAGCTACAGGTACTTAGATTGAAAGTAAAAAGCAGCGATAAGCCTATAAAACTGCAACAAAAAGAGTAATGAAACCGCCATGTAATAACAAGTCTAGTAAATTATATTGTGAGAACAGCGGTGGCAATCGAGGGCGCAATAAAACGTACAGGTATGTATTCTTGTGCATTGAGCAGAGAAGAGAGATTTGATAATAAAAAGGCTCGCCGGGTGTTACAGTTCGTAGCTCAGTGGGTGCAAACATGTTAAGAAGATTACATACTAACAGAGCTGTGCATTGACATCCACTGCCGTGTGTAATCTCCTTACAGAGAAATCATACACGGATTAACATCGCGTTTCTACACCACATCTACTCCTAATCCAATCGTCTCACAATAGTTCATCACCAACACAGAGAAATCATACACGGATTAACATCGCGATTCTACACACACATCTACTCCTAATCCAATCGTCTCACAATAGTTCATCAGCAACACAGAGAAATCATACACGGATTAACATCGCGTTTCTACACACATCTACTCCTAATCCAATCGTCTCACAATAGTTCATCACCAACACTCCTAAATGATTGGATTCTTCATATCTCTACAATCATGTTTTTTGTCTACACTAGTGTAGGAAATAGATTGGCTTAATAGACACGGTTGATAGATCACAAGCCGGACCCCGTGCCCAGTTTGTAAAACCATGTTACGGAGCGATTCCTTGGTGTGGGTGTCATTATTATAGAACAGTGTAAACTCACATTTGTTACACACTGAATTATGAATGTGAATTACAGCAGAACATATATTTGTATGAAGGAGAACGTAGCAACGTACAAGAGAGACGAAGAAAGGAATGTTACTTCAATAATACCCCAACACAGACCTTAGTGGGTGTCAAACAAATAGTTATTATGACACATGGTTGTCAGAAGGCTACTATTTTTGATTAGCAGAAAGAACCTTTTATAAATACCCTTTTCAACAGACATAGTAAATTGAGGGTGATTATCTTAATTATACGAGTACATGTCACATTCAAGAATAGCAAAACCATAAATTCACAAAAGAAAGTCAGATTGCGTTTAATGAACCGTATCACCAGATCAATGCATCCAGTGAAGCATGGAGCCAGATTTAGCTTCACGCCTGAATGACGACCATCTGACTGAGGTGCGATAGGTCGAAGGATCAAACCTCCCAGTAAGAATGTCTAATTTAATGCATGTTCTAGTGCTTTAAAGCAGATGAACAAATTTACACATATTAATATGTAGACCAAGTAAATATGTGACAGTGAGTAACGTGTGTATACAGCATTATATACGGTAAACAGGAAAAGTAATAAATATGTGACAATATCATTGTACGTATACAGCATTATATACGGTAAACAGGAAAAGTAATAAATATGTGACAGTATCATTGTACGTATACAGCATTATATACGGTAAACAGGAAAGGTAGGTAAATAAATGTAAGTGCGTAAATAAGATTTACAAAGTTTGGTGATTATAAAATAACTGTAAGCACAGTGTTCAACCATACAGCAACCATTATAAATAAGAACTTTAATACATAAAACCAACTAATTGTTCATTTCACCAGCTACTGTAATAATTGGTTGTTTGGCATCCACTAATTAGTTCAGTTACATTAGTTACATTAGTTACATTAGTTCAGTGTATATTGACCTACATTACAAAGGAATACAAAGTTTCCGTATAGTTGCCAGTGTATAGTTTGAGTATAAAAAGAAAGATTAGGTAATGAATAAGGCTAATGAAGGTAGTTATAAGGGAGTGTGTATATAAATGTCAATGGTTTAATGATCCAAACAACGTTAGGATTTGGTTTGACCCCCTTCCTCCCATTCTAATCCTAACACAAATCATTGATCAACTGTAGACCGATGTTTTTACTTGCACAGCAATCTGAACATGACTTTTACACCCTCCACCCCTCACTTCATACTTCACAGTCTCAAATAAAGATTGTTTAATTAATCATCAACTATGAAAGTTATTTTGACACATGGTCATAATGAGCATAGCAATAGTACAAATAAAATGAAATTGTTTAGTAAATTCCAGGCATGATTTCTTTTTGATTCCAAAAAATATAGCTTCAGCAAAAAATACTAACAAAATATTTCCTTTCCATAATTCCCAATCCTCAGTTTTTACATCATTTGAATATTATTTCCTTGAATTTCTTAGTTCAAGTATCTGAAAAGCCGAAACGTTGCTCCATTTTGTCTAATTGAGAGGAGCGGGAGGTCCTTGAGAAACACCAAACAATATGGTCTTTTCACTTTCAACTAATATTTGCTATTTACATTGTACACGTAAACTCAATTAAAAAACCTACTAACACTACTTACGTTCCTCTTCATCAGTTAGCAGCCAGGAATCTTTTATATGCTCTATTGTGATGGTTAGTGCATATCATACAATCTGATGTTATATAATGGCTGGTCACTGTTTCAGATGGAAAAAACCCAATAGGTATAGTGAGAATAGATCCTCCGACCACACACACTTCAGCCACACACTCTAACCACCGAGCTGAATTCCAATTCCAACAGTCTTAAATGCATATATGAATATTTTTTAAATCTTGACTGTGAATCTCTAATACATATGAAAATACCACGTAGATTCGCTTTAGACAAAATCCACTATAGAGCTTAATGCCACTACCTGTTTTACATAATGTATTACAACTATTATATCGAGATAAAGAAAACACAATTTACCTGTCGTTAAAGAATTATCCTATTCACTAAAGTATATTTCCATTAGCACATCACGAATATTCCATTAGAAACAAAAAACAGCACATTCGCCTGTCACTAAATAAAACACAATAATAACTGTAGTAGTAAAACAAGGTAAGTAGATCGAAGCTGAAAGTGACTGTATTTTACTCCTTGTAGTGTTGTAATATGGTGAATAATTGCAGGTGATTTAATCTATTGTGCCGGCGGAGTGGGAACATTATGAACATGCGGTCGATACTTCCATCAATACTTAGTGTCGCCCAGCAAGTGCCGGCCGGTATAAGACGTACGTGCGTTGTCAATCTATAGGAGTGGGACGACCGACCAGCCCGGGATTGCTATAACTCTGCATGCCACTTAATTCTCAAGTCAAAGTGTGACTGACTGACTGCATGTCAACACACGTTCCAGGGTGTAAGACTGGATCACAGCTACTATATGTAGCCAGGGACGAGAGCCCGAGATTGTAATGATTGGGATCGGTTCAATATTAGTGCCGACCACTTGTAGTAATCAATACACCTGATCACAGATACACTGTACGTACACGACTTGTAGCAACCCCAAACAAGTCACATTTTATATTACGAGTTACTCATACACCCTCTAGGTATATTAGATTACCATAATGTGGATCCGCATTGTTTACAGAGTCAAACTTCTCCCTTTTTTTAACAACTAACTTTAAAATTGCTGTAAAACATCTGTGTGTGTGCGTGCGTGCATGCGTGCATGGCCGTGTGCATGTGCACGTGTGTGCGCGTACGTGTGTGTACGTACATATGTAGGTATGTATGTATGTATGTATATAGCCAACACACATTTAGTAATAAGGGGAAGGCTATTTGGTATACAACAAACAGCCGGTGCTGGAATCACATTCACAAACTGAACACAATGAACAGGTACCAGTATACAATGTACGTTGTACAACCAGCTAAACAACTGTATGTGAAATACTGTCACCGTTCAACAACAAGTCGTGAATGAGATAGTCCACACCAGCCATGCAATATCTTGTCACCATTCAACGGGTGACAGAAACATATTTAATCACTGCTTGTTCAAACCACACATCGATCGACCAGTGACCATGCAATATCTTGTCACCATTCAACGGGTGACAGAAACATATTTAATCACTGCTTGTTCAAACCACACATCGACCGACCAGTGACCACGCAATATCTTGTCACCATTCAACAGGTGACAGAAACATATTTAATCACTGCTTGTTCAAACCACACATCGACCGATCAGTGACCATGCAATATCTTGTCACCATTCAACGGGTGACAGAAACATATTTAATCATTGCTTGTTCAAACCACACACCGACCGACCAGTGGCAGGCTCACGTTTGAAGATGGGAAATAAAAGAGGTAAAGTCATGATATGGGTGATATAGTAAACACTCACGAACACCTAGTATGTGTGGTCAAACACTTGTCAGTCTGTCGGTAAGTGTACTTCTGCCACACCTGCTTGATCAGGACGGCCAATACCAGATTATAGTATTTATAATGTTGCTCAAATACGTATCCAGTTATATCAACAGTGTCAAGAAGAAATACAATCTACACAAATCTGCTATACATGCATTGTGTAAAACAACCAACTCTATATGACAAACACCAACCTACAAAGATCACGCGTCTATAATGACCACCTGTATATGACAACATCTGTCTAGAAATACCACCATGTATGCTGATATCCTATATTTGCAAGTACAAGTACAGTGTCTAGTCGACTATGGTGAACACGGGTATGGTCATCCTCAAATGCAAACAATCACCCAACCTACATTGTAAAGTGTGAAAGGCACAACAATTGGAGCTAGGATGTTGACATATTGTGTCCTCATAATATGCTTCCAGTATGTCGATCCTCACACCTCATAATTTTTACTTTCAATATAAAACAAATTATCATAGTTTATAACTATGCTGTTAAATTAAACTAAAAGACCGTTTTATGAGTGAGCAACAAAAAAAGATAATTTTAAGTGAAGCAATATTTGTGAAGGACATGTCTCCAGGCAGTATTGTTCATCTGCTGGTGTTATATCCATTCTTTTATGTTTCTTTAACAACTGACTTTACGTTAATGTCATCTGTCAATAACCAACAGGTATGTTATCTCGATCCTTTAATACCTAGCTTTCACATACGTTTCATGGAAAATAGACCACAATCCATTAACAAGCCATGACACCGTAACTTCATGTATAGTCTATTTGAATATCACTGTCACAGATGTATTTTAAACACTCAATCCGTAACACAAAAGGGATTTAATGTACAATGAAGGCGA
This sequence comes from Melanodrymia aurantiaca, assembly GCA_032355825.1. NCBI lineage: Eukaryota > Metazoa > Mollusca > Gastropoda > Neomphalida > Peltospiridae > Melanodrymia > Melanodrymia aurantiaca. The sequence continues at coordinate 4,932 of JAULBR010168498.1, read as the reverse complement.
AAACTTGTAGCTTACAATATCATCAATCAGCTTAATTCTTCTATTTACATGTATGCATCGATAACAAAGGAAAGAAAAGAATCACTTTTCTTCTAGTACTGGTTATCTAATTGTGAAATAGGAATTGTAAACTTGAAGTAAACATTTTGGCACCCTCTTCACATACACAAAAGCTTTCAACACAACTACCATAGAAAAAAAAAGGGTATACGGTTATATCCAGTTCCAACCATGACTGGTCCATCAAAGACTATCCTGTCTGTGGAAAAGTGCAATAACTGCTGCTTAATAATCAATATGTTCCAATGGTGTCGTTAAACAAATCAACTATCTTTTGTTTATCTAAAGGGTATACTGTCATAACAAAGGGGCATGTACATGATTATTCTACAACTTATGCATTTCAATCACGAACGTACGTACATACATACACTACTGTATGAACCATATCTTGTAGCTGCCTTATCTGAGAAATTGAAGCGTTTGTCCATGGCTATGATATCAAATCCAGCCAGCTAATGTGTGGACATGTTTCACATACAAACAGAAAACTGGTGCAAAACACCAGGCAAGATTAACATCAATGGCAGTCCAAACATATTTATTTTACCTTTAACCACAGCAATATTACAAACGCTGACAATACCGAAGATAAAAGTGAAAGCTTAAGATGTGAACAAAGTTAATCTGTTGAGCCTGACTTTGTGACATGAAGTGTGATTTCAGATGATAAAGCATGCATTATGATCATGCTATTTGTAGACATTGACTCATTCAATCACAACAATGATCATTTTATCACCGACTGGTGTAAGCATATCTTACATATTAATTTATAAACAAAGTATATACAACAATGACATAACTAAAGGTCAAAATAAACTATACAATGAAAGGGGTACTTGAAATAAAAATTTAAAATATTCAAAGCCTGCATTATATTTAAAGCCAGTATAACTATCCAATTATGGTTCAGGCACGTCTGTCATGGTCACACAGTCCAGCTGCCTCGACTGCCAGTCCAGGACTGAAGAAAGTGTTAGCAAGGGATCTTTTATGTATGCATTTCCCCAAAGACAGGACAGTACATACCATGGCCTGCATTAAACCAATTGTGGACACTGGTCGGTGTAAGTGGAAGTACACCTACCCATTGAGCCTTGCGGAGCACTCACTCTGGGTTGGAGTTGGTACTGGGATTAAAATTCCCATATGCCACAAATAGGATTCGAACCCAGTAACTACCAGTCTTAAACCACCATGCTATGGAGGCCGCTAGCCAGCATTAATAGCTATAACATAATAATAATAATGTATATGTATGGTTCCAAAGATACAGTGTGGCATGGTGGAACTTTTGTGCTTAATAGTCCAGGCATGAACAAATTCCCCAAACGATTATTTCATTCAGACATCCACACAAGTGTAGTTTTGCACAACTCATGTTTTTAAAATATATTATTCTTACTTCTGTTTGCTTACCGGTACCTTGCAATCCTTATTATTTTTAGCCAATTTGAACATTGCAACAAGAATTTGCTTCTATCAACAGCATCCATACAAAATGTGTTCTCTTGCAAAGCTACTTATTGTGATTTAAATCTGTTAATCTATTTTAGTATATCAATCATTAATCTCTCATTACCACAACATATTATGTTCTATTCTCCTTGGTCTGTTAAGAGGCCCATGTACCTCACTATTAAACTATTTACATGAATAGACAGTTCCACAATAAACGTCACTGATTTACACTTCAACAATGACAGGTTTATGTAAGTTGTAACTGCTATGAAAAGGTGACCGATAATTGCAGATCTTTAAGATCACTTTGAAACTGTTGCAATTGGACGAAAAGGCAACAATCATTTCTTTATCATGTTAAGCCTTTCGGTATGATCTTGACACACTTCTGTGCATACACGTACTATGCATTGGCAAACTGCTTTATGAGACTGCACAAAAGAGAGCCCTAATGTCACGCTTTGCTGTCTATTAGCTGTACATATGTGAACGTTCTGTAAATGGCAGAAGATAACAATATTAACAGCTACAGAAGGAATTAACACCACAGATAAGCAATAAAATTATGGGAGTGGGACATAGCTCAGCAAGAGATTGTCTGCTTGTTGTTTGTTAGGTCGATGGATCGATCCTCCTCAGGGGAACCATTGGGTTACTTACCGTTCAAACTAGTGATCCACGACTGGTCCATCAAAAGCCACTGATTTAGATCCCACTCCACTCATACATATATTGAAACACACACAATGTGATTTCAAAGCTGCCTGCTTTGTACAACACAACTTACATGTACCATACATGCGTACATCCTCGACTATTGAGATAGGACAACACATAGGACAGAGAAAACTTAAAACACAGGTTAGCTGTTTATAGGTTAGCCGAAGCTACTCATCGGGTAATCTGTTTTAGTTTTAGGTTGCGGCACTCAAGATCTACAAATGAATGAAACTAATACTATCTGTTCCACTGAGGAGGATCGATCCTTCGACCTCACACACTGAGATGTGACATTACTAATTGTAATATTATCATTCTGTTTGTATCAAGTTGAAACTTACGAACAAAATAACTCTATACATGTAGATACTGACTGATGTAGTTGTGATACATGTAAGTATACATGTATATACATGCATTTATATACATACATGTACAACTATATATGTGACATTTACACAGAAGTGATAACTACATGTATTATATTCTCAATAGACTACAAAGAGGAATGACAATAGAAGAATGGCTTAATATGAACATAAAACATGTGTAATTAAACCTTTCCACTTACTCTCTGCCTGGGGGTCCAGTCACACATAATCTAACACACCCACAATATTTTCAGACAAACCATTCATGTCCATCACTGATCTCTTCACACTAACAAAACTGAAACTTCAGTTAAAATACACTTCACGCAAGGCTGATTTAATTATCTGTAACACAACCAAACAAGCATCTTTATTTCATGGATGTCGAGATAAAATTTTACTTTTACACAAACAATACAAATCAATGATGTTGTCACGGTTATTGAAGTGGGAACTTAATACCGTATTTTGATAGATTCATTGAACGATGACTTAAATCTGATATGGTTGAGTTAATTTTCTTTATGTCAATCTGAATGTCTGTCGGTATCTGTTTAAACATGTTAATTATACTGAAAGACAATCTCTTAAATCCTCATTGTATGCTGACTAAGCAGAAAAACTGTAAACTTAGTACCAATCCATAAAAACATTTATAGTATTAAAGAAATCGTACATTGCAGAGCCATAAAAACAATAGTATTATATTAAAGACTGCCCGAATTACAGACCCTAAAAACAATAGTATTAAAGAATTCTCAAAAAACACACCCATAAAAAATATATTATAGATGACTTGCACACTGGCTTCAAAGGTTATTAAGATATTATAGAAAACAGTTTTATACAATGTAGACTAGTTAATAATGAATAAATGCTTAGCAAGCAGATAATCATGACAGGTGTACCACAGGGGTAGGTCCTAGAACCACTATTGTTTCTAATTTGTGTTAATGATATTATAATGAGGAAAATCAAGGTTAGCTGAAGATAACACTGTTAAAATGGTGCCAGATGACCAATCAACCTCTGACATTATTAATTACAATTAATGTGCTATGACATTATTAATTACAATTAATGTGCTAAAAATGAAATAATTGTAGTTGAAATATTTTTTTGATCAACAAAAATATCAATAGTTTTTTTAATAGTTTTGTTGTGAAATGTAAATAAATATTTTTTAAATAAATTTGAAGGCAGTCGATTCAACGTTGGCCTAAACCACTGCCAGTGTGTGTGGAGGTGAGGATGAGTGATAACTCCTGTTTCCTTACAGAGTGTGCACTTTGGATTGCTTTCTACTCGCTAATTGTCGCAACACTTTGACTTGTCCGTGCAATTTTTAATAATCTCAAATTTCATATAAAAGTATTAATATTTAAATTTTACTTTAAACAACAGACATGCAAACAAGAAGTTCTGTTGATGGCTTTCCCTGTAACAGGTACCGGTATACAAATATTTGTGACATAACACTATAATTTCATGAACGTAACATACAGTACATGTAGATCTACCTGTGTAAAACTAATAACACATAGAAAGTACAACATTCTAACCTCTACCCACGACATACATACATGTACAGGTGATTAAATTACTAAATTAATCATACAACTTGTTCTGCACTTGTGTATACATGCAATAATTATCATCATAATTCTGATAATCCTGATAACCCCTCTCAAAACAATACAATGTACAATGTTTAGTTCAACTCAAACAACAATGTTTTACAAAACACAGTGTTCAGACAATTCATGATTCTATTATGAGTGAAGGAAATGTAAATGGAGTTGTATTCCTAGATCTAAAAAAGGCTTTTGATGTAGTAGACCATACCATTCTGACACAAAAACTTGAAATATATGGGTGCAGTGAGCATTCCTTAAACTTTCTCAAGTCATATTTAACAGACAGAACACAGCAAGTTAGTATAGGAAACGAGACATCGACACCTGCAACTATAAACTATGGTGTACCTCAAGGGTCTATTCTCGGCCCCCTTCTTTTTATACTATATATTAATGACCTTCCCTTACACATAGAACATTGTGACATAGACATGTATGCTGATGATTCAACAATTCACACCTGTGGGGAAAATATTTTAGAAATACAAAACAAACTTCAAATCGACATGAATTATGTTGAAAAGTGGTGCCATCAAAATAGGATGTTTATTAACACAAAGAAGACAACATGTATGACAATAGGAACAAAACGAAAAATCTCCCCAAAAACTAGCCTTAATCTTAAAATAGGTTCAGAAATACTTCAAACCTCTGAATGTGAAAAACTCCTTGGAGTTAAA
>JAULBR010168392.1:0-16560 GCA_032355825.1 Melanodrymia aurantiaca | reverse complement strand
TTGTCTCCAAGAACGAATAGCTTATGTGGATAACACGCCACAAATGACCAAAAGCCCATGACGTCTCAGCTAATATTTTGGGGAACACTTTCATTCAGATATTTACGTTTACGTCCACAAAGTTACTAGTCGTAAATGTTTTGTGAAACAGGATCCTGGTTTGGACTAGGATTCCTAGGTATGTACATGTAGGTCCTATAGCATTATACATTGTGTCGGACATATATTCCTACGGACCTCTATTCCTATTGCACCCGTACTGGGATTTAAAAAATCCATGTACAACGAATGAGATTCAAACCCAGAACCCAACAGTTTCAAGGCCAATCTGTTGACCACTGCCCCACGGAGTAAGATGTAGTCTCATTACGTGACTTATATCGTAAAAAAAAATCATTGATTTAACTATTTGTAAGCTTTATCTCCCGTACATCTAAATACTGGTCTGGTCTGTGTTATAATTGGAGGCGCGAAGTAAAAGTAATTCTAGGCGCAAGTCACATACTAGTATAGTAAGTTAATTGGCGTTAATATAAGTCAACAACGTAAACCTTGGTCGGTTTGTTGTAACTGGAATTTGCGTAATATGAACGGAACTTTATCTACTCTCAAGGCCACCACTATACGTTGGCATCAGATGAACAGTTTAAAGTTTGTTTTAAACACCGATTATAAATCAGCGGTTATTGGACGTCAGACGCATGGTTATATTGATATAAATTATGGTCACAGAGGAAACCTGTTGCCGCCACATATCGTAGATCACTCTTCCACGAATGACAGCAAAGGGGTTCTTTGTGTGCACTTTCCCATAAACAGGATAGCACACACCGCGGAATTTGATAAACCAGTCGTGGATCACTGGCTGTAACGGAAAATACCCGATAAAAATATATTGACTGTTTGGCGCTGTGGAGGATCGATCTCTCGACCCATCCCGCCACAGGCGGACATTCTACCTCTGGACTACGTCCCGCTCCCGGCTTCAGATGAATACATGTGTAATGGAGCGTGGCGTAGTCCAGCGGTAAATCGTCCGCTTGCGGCTCGATGGGTCGAAGGATCGATCCTCTTCCGAGAACCCGTTGTGTTATATCCCGTTTAAACCAGTAATCCACGACTGGTCTATCAAAGGACGTGGTGTATGCTATCCTGTCTGTTGAAAAATGCACATAAAAGATCCCTCGCTGTTATTTTAATAAAATAGTAGCGTATGTGGTGGGTGCTGGTTTCCTCTATATGGTCAAGTGTCGATATTATCATGCGTTTGATATCCAATAACAGCTGATTTATAATCAACTATATATTTACATAAGTGTATAATATAATATGAATTGTATCAAGATAGCAATGAGAACGTCAAATTTGCGTAACTTCAAAGATCGTTGCATGATTAGTGCTAAAATGGATTTTAATAACGGAGCCAATAGCTATAGTTCGTATTAACATACACCTTTATTACTTCAATGATGGTTTGTTGATGTAGACCGGTCTCCGTGGTGTAGTGGGAAGATTTTGTTAAAAAAATATGTAAGTTGGAATGAATATGTAAACATTTATCAATTAGAAAACAAAGTATGTCTAAACTTATAGAATTTTCATTTTTTAATAATTTATTTTAAACATTTGTATGTAAATATGTATGTTTTGTTTAAATAAAAAGATTTTTTTAAAATGTCACGGATTACAGGCTGGTAGGAACAGTGGTTGAATCCTACTCATGGATCTCACTTTCTGACACCAATCCAGAGTTAGTGTTCCGCCAGGCTGAACGGGTAGGTGTAATACCACTTATACCGACCAGTGTCCACAACTGGTTTAACAAAGGCCGTTGTATGTACAGTCCTGTCTGTGGGAAAGTGTCTATAAAAGATCCCTTGCTACTCATCAAGAGTAGCGGGTTTTCTCTATCATACTAACACTAACTTCTGTCATGGACATGCAGTCGAGGCAGCTGAGCTGCGTGACCATGACAGACGTGTTTGAACCTTAATTGGATATACAGTACATGTAAGCACGTAAATAAGTTATAACTAACTGTTGATGTCAACATTAATTATTGTAACGTCAAATCTCTTTCGATTCGCACTGAAATGAATTTGTTTTATATCAACTAGCTACATGTACATGTACATGTACCTCCACTGCTTGTTAAAAATAACAATTATATTGATTTGGCATTTAATAAAATGATTTTTTAATAATCCGAACGTAATATGAGCCGTATCAATACTCGATAAAAATAGACGTTCGTATCAGCAACAAAATGTCAAAGAAAGAAGATGAAAACTATTATTTATCACAGAAAATACGCCACAACAGTGCATGCCGCATGATTTATTATAGTATATAAGGTGTTTCTGTCACCATCGTTACTGCGGGGAGTTAGTTTTGAAATATGCAGAAGCGTAGTTAAATCGTAAATTGTCACGATTATATAAACACTGTTTAAAATCGTTGCAATGCGCCAGATGGTGATACTGACGTGGCTGTATATTTAATAATGTGTTGTGTTTTAGCTCTGCATTGTTAGTACGTAATGATGCGGAATATAGAAGGTAATCATTACTATTTTCATCTCACCGTTTCCATTATTTGCCTGTGTGTTTTTGCTATTAGTGAGTAAAAAGTATAACGTTTCTCGTCATACAAAATGGTTGTAGAATCTTGATTGAAAACGTATTTTATTGCATTTATATGTAAAGGGATTAGGCACAAGGTATCCAATTTACTAGGTCGTCTCCCATATATGTACAAGTATACAACAGAGACATTATAATAATGATTACAATTACAGTTGATTTGATTAGAAAATTGTATTTTTGCCTAGAATAATTTGTATCGTAACAAGGACTTATATTACTCTACTACAAACGTATTGAATATGGGGCATTCCATGGTATTGGTTACGTCCGTCATGATTGTTTTTCATCATTTTGGTTAGTTAAGACAAAACACTATGTTGTTAGACAATTCAACTGTTAGGAATTTCAATTTGCAGTACACAAATATGATAATATTTGCATTTATTTACATAACAAAGAGAAACAATCGTGATGGACGTGACACATACCATGAAATGCCCCATATACAGATATTGATATTCTAAATAAGAAAATTTAACTACATTGTATGTACTAGTAAATGTTAGTTAGAACTAAGTTATTTATGTGATTATATCCTATTAAGGTTCAAGCACGTATGTCATGTCCACGTTGTCCAACTGCCTCGAATGCCTATGCAGGACAGACGTTAGTGTTAGTATAATAGAGAACATTTCCCACATACAGGACAGTACATACCACGGCCTTTGTTAAACCAGTGGTAAACAATGGTCAATGTAAGTCGAAGTACACCAACCCATTAAGCCTTACGGAGCACTCACGCTGGGTTGGAGTTTGTACTAGGATTAATATCATAATGCCACGAATGGGTTTCGAACCCAATACCTACCAGTCTTAAACCCAACGCGTTAACCAATGCACTTACTTTTAATAGTGTAAAAAGGCTATTGCAGTAGATACGGTTCGCATCAGTCTTAAATTCCTGAATATATTAACAACAGTTATTGAACAAAACTGTTTAAATATTAATCGCACGTTACTTACAATCGGGTATGAGCTTCAATGTCATATTTTATACATCTTTATAGATGTGATTATCAAACCATTTTTGACAAACAAAAATACAAATACAATGTATGTATATACATGTATGAAACAAATATAACATGTGAAAAAGAAACCGTTACATGTTCGTAATAGTGTGTCATATAAAATAAATGTATGTTATATATTCAGTAACAAAGCAAAACTGCATGTTTTACGAAATATTCAGCTAATAATAATTAAGGAATAAAAAGTACATGTGATTTATTGCAAAAATTAAAGATAATTAATTATAATGACACTACATGGTTAATATTGAGAATCATAATTATACAAATAAAAATACATATATTTACATTGTATATACATGTCATCAATTATATAATTTATTAATGTATAATGATTATGAATTGCTTTTTTTTTTTGATTTTGATGCCAAATATAATTATTATTGTTATTAAAAAAAAATGTTTGTCTAACGTGACGACCTATAGGGGGGTCTCTATATAAATGATTATCTGTACAATTGTTTACACCGGCCTCCGTAGCGCAGTAGTCAATGCATCGAGTTTAAGATTGGTAGGTACTGGGTTCGATTCCCATTAGTGTCATATGGGATTCTTTATCCCGGTACCGACTCCAACCTAGACTGAATGCTCCGCAAGGCTGAATGGGCGGGTGTACTTCACTTACACCGACCAGTGTTTGAGAAAGACCTTGATATGTACTAATCCACTCATATGTACTGTTCTGTCTGTGGGAAAGTGCATATAAAAGACCCCTTGCTAATTATCAAATAATCGGTCTTCGTGGCGCAGTGGTTAACTCATCGCGCTTAAGACTGGTATGTACTGGGTTCGAATCCCATTCGTGGCATATGGGATGTTTTATCCAATTAGATTCCAAGCAAGAAGGTCCAGAACTGGTTTAACAAAGGCCGTTGTATGTACTGTTCTGTCTGTGGGAAAGTGCATATAAAAGACCCATTGCTAATCAAGCGTGGTGTGTTTCCTCTCTCATATTAACACTAACTTCTGTCCTGGGCAGGCAGTCGAGGGAGCTGGACTGCGTGACCATAATAGACATGCTTCAATCTTAATAGGAGATAAGCAAGTAAATAAGTTATAACAACAACAACAACAACAACAACAACGTAATATGTTCTTTTCTTCGTTCTATGATTATATTTTTAATTTTCAGCCTCAGGACGAACAGTTGACTCTTTGAGGACCAGTTCATCAGTTGCGACTTCATGTGGTCCTAGATGGCAGGAGCAAGTCTTTTTCTTCAAGGAATGGTACCCTGAACAAGTCGTCTGTGGTGGCAGGTAAACGAACTACACTGACAATGAACATATCTATTGTTGTTGTCTCTCGTGTCTGATTCTAAATATGTCTTGTAATTCAGTATCTTTTTGAAAGCTCTGCAAATAAAGAACATTAATTTGACTTTGAAAAAGTAAGTATTTAATGAATGATTTGAAGTTTAAAGTCGCTTCAGGAGAAAAAGTAAGTGAATCGTTCAATGTGCATACATAGAAATTAAAACTACAATGTTTAAAAAATAATAAAAGAAGATGTTTATGATTGCAGTGCAGTGTTATTATTGATAGTACCCGGCAATAGGATTTACTGTTCCATTGCTACTACTTTATTCTACTATCGATTTCCATTTTGCAATTTTGATATTGACGTTTTACTTCCGTACCTGGATTTTAATAAAACTCAAATAACTCCTAGTCATTGTAATGAAATATTAGATGAATAAAAACAATGCTTAATATTTATGATTATTTCACGGATTATAGTAAAATAGCAGTGAAAAACATATATTATTAGAAAGTTGAGATCAAGTTAGTATATTGACATTTGTAAGATGATACCCATGATAATGTAACAAACTTGCCATTTCAAATTATTTTCATTTGTAGTAATATCTTACAATGGAAGACAATCCACCAGAAAACAAAACAGATATAGCTTTGCTTCAACTTAGAGAGGAACAAGTAGAGAGCGGTGACGTTCAGCCAGATAGCTTACAAGTCCAGTCATCAAGGTCCTCCACGCCGAAAAGTGACGACAACGAGCACAATACCGACAGAAGGGTGAGCACAGAATCGACTCGGTCGACCACCAAACCAAGGATAAGCAAACTGAAAAGGAGAGGTATACCTTCACTGGAGGGATCTAACTGGAAAAGACTCAAAAACACTCTCAAAGCTGCCAACGGAATGCAAAACAGCGCATCAGAAAGGAAACGGTTGGATATACAACGTGAAGATTCCTTTTTGAAGAAGTTTTCTACACGCAACCAAAGAATAGATGTTCCAGACGAGAATGAGCATGAAGTGAAACCTGTTCCTCGCTGGCGGAAACCGAAGCCTCCGCGTCATTACGTTGTTCACTATAATGGGAAGTTCATGTTTTACTGGTTAGGAGTGACAACGCTTGCTGTGTTGTACAACCTGTGGTCGTGCATAGCTCGCGAAGCGTTTAGGGAGATCCAACAAAGCGGCCATCTTGTCTGGTTCGCTTTTGATGCCTTATGTGACGTCATCTACATATTGGATATTCTAGTGCAATTCAGAACAGGTTACCTGGATCAGGGATTAATGGTCTACGATTCGAAAAAGCTTGCCAAACAGTATATGAGAAACAAATACATGTTCTACACCGATTGTTTGTGTTTACTTCCCCTCGATCTGCTGCAGCTGTATGTAGGAGTACACCCTATGATTCGTTTTCCAAGGTTTCTAAAAGTGTATAGAACATTCGGTTTTAAGCACATGTTGGAATCAAAGTCTGCCTTTCCTAACTTTATCCGTGTTGCTAATTTAACGCATATGTTGTTTCTGGGTTCTCACTGGTTTGCCGCCTTTTATTATCTTATTTCTGAAGCAGAGGATTTTAAAGGGAGGTGGTCATACCCGCAACCGGAAGGGGAGTATGCAACTGTGTCCAGGAAGTACTTGGCGTCCTTATTCTGGTCGACCTTGACCTTGACGACGATTGGAGATCTACCGCCCCCTGACAGCAACTGGGAGTAAGTAATTCATTGTTGCTATAAGACAGGATATAAAGGATATTATATGAGTGATCAAGCCAGACCATGTTTACGACAAGTGTGCCAAAATGGTCATGTTCCCGGAGCGAGAGCGAGGGAAATGTAATGATATAGGCACGAGTGTCGCAAACATCTTCTATCATGGACACGAATGTAATATTCTGTTTATTACCGTATAATAGTTCTGCTAAATAAGCATTTCAGTTAATACTTATAAACTAACGTTTTATTGCCGAATGGAATGGACTATCGCTGGGTTGTACGTTTATGACAGCGAATCAGAAAGAGACGTACTCTTATGACAGCCAATCAGAAAGACAGCCAATCCTATGACAGCCAATCGTTAAACAAATGCCAAGAGGACGATAAATATGAACCTTGTTATGCTGAACCTCGTAGGTAATAATAAATAATTATGCATTAGTAGACCTATTATTCTGTGATATACCGTTGACATTTCCTCGCCATGCATGTAACTTAATACCAACAGGAAATATTGACTGGAAGTACACTGGTGTAGTTGTTCTTTTCACCACATTTCACATCAGGGCTTTAAGATTTATAACTGGAACATTACTCAATATATTACCGATTTAATCTCTTTAATAAGCGCACATTTGTCTAGAAAGTGGGTCAGATTTCTTCGGCTTGCCATATAACTTAATACATTTAACCAGAATTTTGAATGTTTTACATATTTTGTTCCACTGTAAGGTCAAGAAAGTTGTTCCTCGAGTTTGTTATAAGTAAAACACCAACTCGAAGTCCAATTTCTGTCCAAGTCCTGTCTCAATATTTAATGCTTCTTGTGTGTGTACGGCTTTTAGTAATACATGTAGTAATAGTCACTGGGCTGTTTTTACCAAGGTTAGTCAAAATAAAGTATTACGTCAGACATTATTATAGGCAGTGATGCGTCATATCGGAACATGTATTGTTAATGTTTACGAAATTCAACATGGTCATTGCATTGTCTTATAACAGTGCATATTATGCAAAACTATTAATAATTACCATGTATTATAATGTTTACTCATAACTTAATATAGTAAAAAGAGAGAATTTGGTATCTCATCCAAACACGATAGCGACATACATCTTCAAACTGAAGATGACATTCCAGGGGCGCTATTTAAGGTTCGTTTGTTTAATGACACCACTGGAACACATTGATTATTAATCAGCGGTTATTGGATATCAAACGCATGGTTATATCCAGACTCGGTCACGGAGGAAACCCGCGCTGCTGGCACATAGGCTACTCTTCTTCGAATAAGAGCAAGGGATCGTTTATGAGCACTTTTGAAAAATAGTTTATCACATACCACGACCTTTGACGGACCAGTCGTGGATCATTTGTTGGAACGGGAAAGAACCCCACGGGTCCATTAAGAAGGATCGAACCTGAGGCAGACGATCGTGCGCTGAGCTACAGCCCGCAACCCAGTAGGAAGGATGCTCAAGGTTAGGTAGTCTTGTGTCGTTCTCGTATTGGTCATAAATTCTTCTATTTAAAAAAGACCCTATACACCAGTGCGACCACTCAGTATACACATGTTGAGGGATTATAGTAATTTACAGCCAGTAAAGAATAATATATTTGGTAACAGATGTCAGGTGAGAATGATTTACGTTCCACCCACAACTAGTTTGAAGACGAGTGCCACCGTACTTACGCATCTAATTCTATTTTGCAGCATAATAAGTCTGGCCAATAGATAATTTATTATGATTAAAATTAACATGTATTTACATCTTATATCACGTGTTTCTGGTCATCAAAATTGTTATAGCAGCTTATTGGGTACTTGTGTCTAAAATAATTTGTATCGTTTTAAATTACCGTAGCCAAAAGTTCAATGACCATGGCATACTATTACTAAGCATTGTATTGTAATAAAATGTCAGTAAATGTCAAAGGTAGTCCCGAGTTTTAAGACGGGTACCCCCGTACGTGGGCATCTAATGTTATTTGTAACATGTATATGGTTAATAGAGCATTTGTATATGTACATGTATTACTAAAGTTAACATTTACTTTCGTATTATTGCTTACAATATCAATATTATAAATATATATATATAATGTACATGTATATCCAATGCGTTTGTAGTCGCTTAATATTGTCTTCGGACTTTTGCCTACAATAATTTAGTACATTACAAATTAGGTTAGACAAAAGCACGCAATAAGCTACTATAAACATTTGGATGATCAGAAACACATATAGCCCGTCATAAGATGTAAGTTAATGTTTATTTTAATAAGAAGAAATGCTCTATTAGCCAGACATATTCTTCAAATGACATAAGATGGGTAAGTACGGTGGCACCCGTCTTCAAACTCGAGACTGTACCTTTAACTATTAAAATAAGAATGCTCTATTAGCCAGAAATATGATACAATTCCAAATAGCATTAGACGTGTAAGTACAGTGGCATTTGTCTTCAAACTCGAGACTGTAACTTTAACTTTTAAAATAGAAATGCTCTATTAGCCAGAAATATGTTACAAATAGCATTATATACATGTACATGTACATGTACATGTATGTGTAAGTACAGTGGCACACGTCTTCAAACTCGAGACTGTATCTTTATTTATTAAAATAAGAATGCTCTATTAGTAGCCAGAAATATGCTACAAATAGCATTAGATGTTAGTCCCCTTTAATCACCAACATTATATACTGATGTTTTATATTGTTGTCCTTCATGTTACATCAATATGATCATATTCTGAAACCCAGTAGCCCATGTTTATTTTCTTTCTGAGGTGTCGTTTGATGATCTGTTGTAATATTATGTACATGTATGTACATGTATATATTTGTTTGTTTGAAGAACTCCTGTTTTGTTAACATCTTGTCACTAACTATAGTCTATTGCGTAAAGTATAATACAACACTTATAGCAACACACAATATAATAAAAATACAAACAAACATTACATAGAGTCAGTGACTTTTTAGGTAGATGGACTGAAAATATACATAGAGGTGTACAACAGTGAAGAATAGTGAAGAACAGATAAGAACAGATACAAGTATAACTATAGCAGTGACTGGCGTTTTTGCATATAGCATGATATACAAATTTAGCTAAATTCAATCAAACTTTACGATTGTCAATATTATTGTAATTCCCATATACATGTATGCTGTCGTGTGACGGCCTGAGTGTATTAAAATACAGATTCAAAGTTTAAAAGTTATACAGATGTTTAACGACACCCCAGCACGAAAATAGACATCGTATTGAGTGTCACAATATTTTCTCAATTCGGGTTTACAATGTCTGCTGCGGCTGTTGCTGTTATTATTTATTATGGAATAGTAAATTAACATGGAGGAAATGTGACAATATAAGGTATAATACTAGTAATTCAGCGGTTATTTGAGGACTATCTATAGAGGAATATTATGAAAGTCGCAGCCGTAACGAAAACGCTAATAACAATTGTGATGGTCCCCGATCAATGTCAGGTTTTATTGCCGTTTCGTTTAGTTAAAATAATAATGCATGCAATTAACGCACGTTATAAATAGCACATGTAATCTTTTTCTGAGTACATATTGAAAATATTTCATTTGGGAAAACAAAACATATCATCAATCGTTCAAAAGCGATCAAAACCCATGGTATAAATACATATGATACTAAATATCGATTCGTTTGATATCTATTCACGTTCAAGGACAATTGCATGTAGATATATGTTAGCTGAGTTTATACACATACATAATAGTATGCCGTACTGACAGTCAAATTGTTCTTTGGTTGATTTTCATACTAATGGAATGAATTTTACACAATTCTGTTATACAATAACGTATACCAATATGGAAGTCTATTGTATATAGTAATATTAATACTAATCTGTTATGTTAACGGTACAATCCTGAGTTTTAAAATGGATGAAAATGTGCATCCGCTTCTAACATGTCTGGCCAATAGAACATTTCTTGTTACTAAATGTAAATTTACTTACATCTTAAAGTTGATAACATCACTTTATATTTGTTTATCCTGTGTTTCTGGTCATCCAGTAGCTTAATGTGTACTTTTGTCTAAAATCATTTGTTTCGTACTAAATTATTGTAGGCAAAAGTCCTATGATCATACTAAGCTACATCAAACGCATTGGACATACATATTGTAATCAATATAATGTAAGCAAACATTAAGCCAGAACCATGTTATAAATATTATTAGATGCTCACATAAGACACATACGGTGGCATACTTCTTAAAACGAGTGTGACTTTTAAGGAGCGTTCACACTGTGCGATATGTCGCAACGACATGACGCATGCGACTGAGATGTGTCGTGAGAATACATGAATCGTAACAACTGTAGATCACTATGTTGGCTCCCTCTGAATTACGACGCTCTTGTTTATTCCAGTCTTTTACCAAAACATATTCGACACACTTGTAAACTTGATATCAAATCGTATATGCGATAATGACAATAAACAACTTCAAATCGTTACGATTAAATTTTGTGTTTTAGCGACAAATCGCTTTCTTCCAGTCGTTACGGCATGTCGCAGCGTGAGAACACACCTTAAATGGTAATGAACGGTTTTACCGTCCGATATAATAGTTGATAGCACTATGTTAACTGACATCCGATTACGCTATATCCAGAATAAATAGGATGATGCTTAGCTTTATTTTTAATGGGACTAAGGTGTATATAACACAAATATTGACTAGTTTGATATGATGAATATGCAGGCGGTTGGGTATAATACTTAGGTAGATAAATCAAATGTATATAGTTTTAGTTAAAACTTGTCAAGTGATATCGTAAATCAATTGCAATAACAGTGTGCCTTTAATGAATATTGTCACTTTAAAGTACTAATAGGATGGAAAGGAGGAACATTCATACAGTGACAGAAACACCGATATGAAGTTATGTTTATATGATATAAGTACGATCTATTTTCTTATGTGGTGTAATGGTTATTGCATCAAGTTTAAGTCATAATAGGTACTGGGTTCGAATCCCCATTCCGGCATGGGATGTTTGACCGCAGTTCCAGCTCCAACCCAGAGCAAGTTCCCCACAAATCTCTATTGGTAGGTGTACTACCACGTACACTGGCCACTGATACACTAGTATAACAAAGAGCATGGTTTGTGCTATCCTGTCTGTGGTAAAGTGCATATAAAAATTCATTATCTGCATATTAAATAGTAGCTGGTTTTCTCCCTATATTACTCACACTATGTTCTGTCCTGGACAAGAATTAGCGAGATTTCTCTCTTATACTAACACTAACTTCTGTCCCGGACAAGGATTAGCGAGTTTTCTCTCTTATACTAACACTAACGTCTGTCCTGGGCAAACAGGTCAGACAGACGAGCTGCATGCCCAGGACATAACCCCGGTAATTATGTGCTTGAACCTCAATTAGATATAAGCATGTCAATAGATTATAGAAATATGCAATATACCGGTGTCCGTGGTGTAGAGATTAGAATACTGGGCTCAAGAATGGTAGGTATTCAGTTCGATTCATGCTCGTGGTATAGGATTTTTAATAGCAGTACCGCCTCAAACCTTAGTGAGTGCTCCGCAAAGCTCAATGGGTAGGTGTATATTTTACACCCACTACTGGTCAACAGATGACGTTGTAAGTAGTGTCCTGTCTGTAGGAGAGTGCATACAAGATTCCTTGCTGGGCTGCGTGTCCAGAACAAGGTGTTTGAATCTGAATTGGGTTAAGGACTAACTACGTAATATGTTCAGCAAACATTTATGTTATGCAATTTCTTCTTAAAAACTACAACTGTTTTGGGTCATATGCTTGAATTAGGTGTGGTTGCAAATATGTTAGAAATACCACAGATATTCTTGTGTGTGTAGTGGATGACTTAGTGCTTGGAATGGTGCCCAATCGTTTTGTATAACGATACTATAAACCATGTTTTCAAATCAATGAAACTGAAACCGCGGTCACAGATGTTGAACAGTTAAAATATGATCGGTTCGTTCCATTAACGTCATTCGGCTCAACTTTATACTCATTGGCATGATAAGTTTGACAACTTGAACTGTATTTAAATCCACGACTGGTCCAACAAAGGCCGTGTTATGTTCCATTCTGTCTGTAGAAAAATGTACATAGAAGATCCCTTCCGGTTATTTGGTAAGAGTAGCATATGGTGCGGAAGCGGGTTTTCTCTTTGTATTGGCCAAGTGTCGATATAACCGTACGTTTGACATCAAATAACCGCTGATTAATAACCAATGTGTTCTAGCTAAATCCAGCCTTGTTTGGAGTTTGACAACGAACTGTCGATTTCCAGCAAAAACATGTTTACACGATACTTAATAGAACTTTAGGAATACTAGTATGCTTAACTATATAAACATGGTTAACTAAACGGTTTTACCTAAACAAATGTGGCCATGCATGCCTGAGAAACAGTTATTCTATTTGGCTGTTGTGGCTTTAGACGGTAATAATTATGCTTTGTCATTTTTATTTCCTCATTTAACAATTATTGTAATTTATTTACGTGCTTATGTACAATAACGTTTCAAGCACACATCTCTGGGCATGTATTCTCGCATCCTGACTGTCCATGACCGCCGTTAATATAGTATGAGAGAGCAAATCCGTTGGCGCCACAATGTGGCTATAGCAAGGGATTGTTTTGCGTGCACTTCTTTACATACACCAGTTGTGGACCGCTACATTGGACACTTTGGTGCATTCAAATGAGTGTGGAGTTGGTGTAAGCGGAACACAAGTCCGGTGATATCATTAGAAAATTGATTAGACTTGTTTACATTTTCTTTAATTGGGATTTTATCATATTTTAAAATGGGTTCTTGTGTACAATGCGCTCGTATGGAATTTGTCCTTGGTGCTAAACTGTTTACCTTGCCTCCATTGCGGTGTGATCGCTGGTATACATAATGTGTTCTGGCATATTGTTTCTGTTGCATTGAAACCATCAAATACGATACAACGTTAGTATCACTGGAATTCATCTGAACAACTACATGGTGTATATGTAATATCTCGTTTTATGAATCAGACTATTTTGTTTCAATCCGTAAATATTTATTTTTATTTTTTAATCGATTTTGTTATGATTCTACCGGACTTGCATTCCGGTCGGACTTTCGTCCCGTTTACACCGGTTAAGAGCGAGTACTCCGCAAGTCTCAATGGGTAGGAGTACATCCACTTACCACTTACACCGACCAGTGTCTACAACTGTCTTAACAAATGCCGTGGTATGTACAGTCCTGCCTGTGGGAAAATGAATATAAAAGATCCCTTGCTACTTATTAAGAATAGCGGGTTTCCTCTGTACTTCTGTCCTAGACAGGCAGTCGAAGCTGCTGAACTGTGTGAACCTTAATAACTAACTAACTAACCAACCAACTAACTAACTAATCAACCGGGAACGTCATCTTGAACTCTCCCGTAACCGAAGATGAGGATTTTCTGAGTAACCTCCTCAAGATTTGCGATAAACCTTTGCAGATAGGAAAGTGCATGATATTCATGTCACTTTGTTCAGCAACTTCATTTCCGTGTGCGCTGGTCTTCAGATGTTATCTCTTAACGTCGACCTAACACATGAACAAAAACACATGAATCAATCCGGTTCTACTCAATGAATGTGAATGACGTCATGTTTACCAAATTGGTTTGACAAAGTATTATTCATATATCAGCTCTATATGCTCATTTTTATTAATTTTTTATATCATTGTATTTATCATATTTTGACAATCAATAGCCGATGTCTATTTTCGTGCTTGGGTGTAGTTAAATCGCTGCTTGAGAATTATACTGTTCTATCGACAAAATTGGGTCCACTGAAAAGCTCACATTCCAATCTTTCAGATCAAATCGGTTTAAGATGCATATCTTAATAATGCAACTGAAACCGGTTTCATCTTAAAGATTGGAATGTTAGCTTTTCAGTGATACCCATAACTCAATTGGCCCCAATTTCGTTGATAGAACAGTATAATTCTCAAGCAGCGAGATTTTACTTCATTCATTTATTCATTTTGACAAAGTAAAACAAAATGCTGATCTAATATTTGAAAATTAGCACTAAGACCGCTCTGACAATATCCCATGTGTACTAATGAAATCTGTTTACAAAATCAATAAAGATTAGCTCAGTAAAGATGAGCATCCTGCCAGTAACATCAAGCAACCGACCAATCCACGACAACAACCAAACGGCCAACCACCGACTTCCTCCTCCACAACAGCCCTATGGGGCTACTACACCTACATGTATGTTCTAGGCACTAGTCGGAGCTAAAACAACTAAATCTCTTATAGATATATCCGACATTTACACTTCGGCCGAACCGTTCAAAAATAGCGCCCCAATCACCTTAAGAAATTCATGGCGCATTCATTTTAAAATTTAGTTTAATCTCCTACTGAGAAATTCAAAATTACAGCCTCCACCCTCCTTTGCCTCGTCCGTATCGGTCCCCGACCGGGCTCACGCGCTCCTTCAGTGCTAGCAGTCACGTCCGAGAACCCCCTCTCATCCTACCCCCCTCACTATCCTATCTTGGACAATAGGGCTGGCGAGGTCAGAACTCGTGCCCAAGATAGGCGTCTGCTATAACAGCTTGCTCTGAACGGATTTCCTCAGAATTTATAAACAATAATTGATATTTTCAAGTTTATCTAAATACTATAACAATATGATGTGGGAGGATGTGGGATACACCCCCCACCATCCCCCATCATCCCCCACCATCCCCCACCACGCCCATCATCCCACACCATTCACTTGGGAATAGGAACTTCTATACTTGTTGACGTTAGCTGTAGCAAACTGTGCGTAATCTCCAACACGCGATCAATAGCACTGTATCTGAATATTGGCTTTACAAATCCCTCCTGTATTTAACTGATCTATTTACAATAACTCCGTCATCAACCAGTTAGTTAGTTGTTCCACGCCAGTCGGCCGGTTCTAGAAGCGCGCGAAATTACTCCCTAGCAGAATTACGCCCTAGCAGAATTACGCCCTATCAGAATTACGCCCTATGGTCAGATGTTGAAAACGCTTCCATTGCGGAGCTTATTATAACAGTAGGCCCTACATGTCAATGACGAACTAGTTAGTTAGTTAGTTAGTTAGTTAGTTACAACTATTTTACGTTCTTATAAACACGTCTGTCATGGTCATGCCGTCCACCTGCCTCGACTGCCTGTCCAGGACAGAAGTTAGTGTTAGTATGATAGAGGAAACCCGCTACTCCGAATTGATATGTAGTAAAGGATCTTTTATATGCACCTTCACACAGACAGGACTGTACATACCACGGCCTTTGTTGAACCACTTGTGGACACTGGTCAGTGGAAGTGGAAGTACACCTACCCACTGAGCCTTGCGAGCACTCGGTTTAAACAATCCCATATGCCACGAATGGGATTCGAACGTAGTATCTACGAGCCTGCAGCTCTGGGCCCGGTGCGGAGGTGATTATAATGGTAGCTGTGAAGGACGGACGCGTCGAAACGGCGGCCTGTGTGAGTGAGCCTGGTGTGCCGGAAGCGGCCTGTGTGAGTGAGCCTGGTGTGCTGGAAGCGGCCTGTGTGAGTGAGCCTGGTGTGCTGGAAGCCGCAGTGCGACTATTGTTTACTTGATTAGAATCTAATTAGTCGCTAGTCTCCACTGTATTGATGGCCATCGCGTTTACATCCCGTTAAATCGATGTCAATTATAATCTAATTAGTCGCTAGTCTCCACTGTATTGATGGCCATCGCGTTTACATCCCGTTAAATCGATGTCAATTAGAATCTAATTAGTCGCTAGTCTCCACTGTATTGATGGCCATCGCGTTTACATCCCGTTAAATCGATGTCAATT
>JAULBR010168281.1:0-16562 GCA_032355825.1 Melanodrymia aurantiaca | reverse complement strand
CAATTGGCCTAAAATTTTGGATTTGGTGCTGTGGGATCCCAATCAACAAGTATACCAAGTTTCATAAAAATCTGAGATGGTGTGGTTTAATCCATTGGGTGATTTGACACGGAATTACCCTATAGTTTGTTATAGTTTGATTGTCAGGTATTGTGGTATTGTTTGAGTGGTGAGTACTCACAGGATGTGGAAGCCGTCTGCACTGAGTCGAAAGCAATGATTCTTCATGTAATACTTGCTTTCATTGGAACAAAGCAACTAGAAGGCAGTTATGCACTGCTTTCCTATGAATGAAACGGTTAACATACAGAGTAACCGATACAAGTTTGTAACATTTCCTGATAGCCTGAAAGTGTCTTCAGACCCTGTCTCTTTTGTAACCCTTTTCTTGAGATCTGTTATTTTAAAAACGATTTCTTGGGTTATGGGGAGGGTTAGTGGGAATGGTCGTTTATACCATTTTAATGAAAGTTGTACTGTTTTAATCCTTGGGAACTGTCCTCAATCTTTTCTTGGAAGATGTGCATTGTTGGAATGATAGTCCGTCCACCGGCCATGTTGAATTTTTATTTCAAGTTGAGTTATAATTTGTATTTTCATTGTGTGCTTGTGGCGACTTCTAGGACATTGTTTATTTGTTTAATTCATTGCTTTTCACCAGCCTAGTGAGTTAGTGGATGAAGCTGTAGTTTGTTTCACACATTAACTGCAAAGTCTGTTTGTCTCGTATGCATGTAGAAGTAACATCTACTAATCTGGAGAGACTGTTAAAACACTGGTCAAGTTTGTCCTTGTTTTGCTTTCTTTTAGTTCGTTCGAGTTATCTGCACTGGCTTCATAGTTTCTGCTTAAAACAGTTGTAACACAGTTTTATAGAGTTAGATTGCGTTTCATTGCAGCAATTTGTTATTAGTACTATTTTTATCCAGTTCCTTTTGATTTTGACTAACAATACCGCTAGCCAATTGGTTTATTCTATTCGACTAACAATACCTCATGCCAATTTGGTCTATTCCTTTCGACTAACAATACCTCATTCCAATTTGGTCTAATCCTTCGACTAACAATACCTCATTCCAATTTGGTCTATTCCTTTCGACTAACAATACCTCATGCCAATTTGGTCTAATCCTTTCGACTAACAATACCTCATTCCAATTTGGTCTAATCCTTCGACTAACAATACCTCATGCCAATTTGGTCTGTTCCCTTCGACTAACAATACCTCATGCCAATTTGGTCTATTCCAGTCTTCGATTCTAGTCTACATTCTGATGAAACGTATTACGAAGAAAGGAAACCTGACGGGACGCTAGTAAAACACCGGACAATCCGTACTCCTAGTCAGAGACAGGCGAGCATGGAGCTTGTGGAAACTGAGGGCCCCACTAAACAGGCAACGGAGGAAGAAATGCATGAAGAGATTCTTCCAGACGGGACAGTACATACCACTCACAGAGTCCGGCACCATTCGATTAAACACATTCGCAAGAGTCTGAAGTCTGAGACGGGTGATGAGGAGGTGGTACACGAGGGAGACGAAGAGATACCAGGAACGATGTCTGAAGACATCATCGAGACGTTCGACGAGCCTCCACACTGCGTCCAACAGGAGGAGGATGTGACGCAGGTCCTTGACGACGGCCGCGTGGTTACCAGGCACGTCATCATGAACCGGATGGTTCATCACATCCTAACCAAACACAAGTCGTTCGACGAAGGGGCCGGAGTCATAGAGGAGGAATACGATATTGAAGAAACCGTGCCCGGAACGGAGTCTGCTTTCCTAGCCGGGCTGGACACGCCGTCGGATCTATCGGAGACGGATGAGGATGAGGAGCTGGAAGGAAGCTTGCAAGCTGATATCGGGGAGTTGGAGGAGGTTCTCGATGACGGGACGATCGTCACCAGACGACTGATAACCACCGACGAAACCCGCAAAATCAGGTCACGGTCGGGGTCGATTGATGAAATTCATGAGCATCGGTTTGTGAGTGAGCAAGAATTCGTGCCAAGTCCTCGATCGCGATCTCCTGTAGGTGCTGAATCTGGTCAGGAACGAGTGGTCAGCGTGCTCGACCCGTACCCTGTTCAGGCGAAGTTCACCCAAGCTCATCTGGAGGAGACGCGCAATAGAGATGTGATTAAAGAAAGTATCGACGTCGTTGAAGATATGGTCAAGAAGGGATCTTTGAAAGCTGTGTCGGGTGAAAGCTCTGTGGATCGCGGAGAGCAATTTGTCGAGACTTCGGTTGACCAACTGAAAAGTGGTGAAAGTTCAGTTGATGCCAAGTCTGCTGAAAGTTCAGTGGATCCAGTGAAAGGTAATATTTAGGTATTGGCTATAGAATAGATGACTCATACAGTGTGGTTGAGGGTTTTACTTGCTGTGTATGGTGATCATTATTATACGTTGGTGGTAATTGGGATATATCTCTTAGATTTGCTGTGCTTTGCAGTGTTGTGGTGTGTATGATCCCTTGTGGTGGTAAATTTTGCGTATGGATTTTGTAATGTTTTTGTTTGGGATGAATGTTTAGTTGTGTAATATGTTGGACAGTGGGCACAGTGTGCAGCAATAGACCTGTGTACAGATAACAGTGCTATTAAGAACTTGCAATGTCAGTAACCCTTTTGAAACGATACAATATAGTTGGTGCCAATATAGTTGGTGCCAATGTACTGCAGATGCAGCGGTTACAAAATGAGTAACTTGTTGGACCCCAGTATAGACATACGGGTAGTTGTGTGGGTGGGTGGGGTGGTATGAGATGTGGGGGTAGGGTTATGTTGGCTTGGGCACTACAAATAATAGAGCCATTTTGGACATTTAAACAGGTAACATTAAATAAACATAATTTATCTAGTAAAGGGAGAACCCTGCCCTCTAAGACCCCTCCCTAAATCTGCTCCTCTACTGGATCTAAATGTTGAAGACATATTGCTGTTTTTGGTTTTAGACGTCTGCTGTCAGCAAAGTTCTAAAACATTATGGAAGTAAGAGATTCGTAATGTTTCTGTTTGGCCTGTAAAAGTGAGTGGTTGTAAACTGGTATACACTGGTGTGCAGTATCGTTTCACTAGATCCGACTTAACGTCCGTATCTCACCATGGCATACTCATTAATTTCACGTCTATATTACTGTCCGTCTGTTGTTTATACAGGTACATAGTCTATCACACAGACCTGTGTCAAAAGCCCTGAATGATTACCTTTAAAGTTGTTGAATTATGTGCGTGATTGACATTTTGCTTTGCTAGTATTTTGATTTATCTGCCTTCAATATTAATGCTACGGCAATAGATGTCATACATGTAGCTAAGCTTGATTTCAGTATATACGTGTATTATAATATATCGTTGTAGCACCAGCAATGCACATACTTTGAAATTTGTGTCACAATGATTTTCATAATTTACAAATGCACTATGTATGCACCACTTGACCCCAACATTTAAGTATGTGTCAACAGTATAAAACAACATATGATGTTAAATAAAAGGTCTATGGAAGACTCTATTTTACTGTCGCTATATCAAATCTGACGATTAAAATGTAGCCAGATATCGAAATCCAAGCCATTAGCCTGACAAGTTGAAGTTTGACTTATTATTGGATGATGCTGTTGTAATTTTTAATGAACAAAATTAATCTGATATGACATGGGTAATTATACTAGAAATGCATTAACAATACGACCAATGAAAGATGCGTATGTTTGTGAGAAAAGTTTTCATTGGTGTGTCACTGTAGCATTATTTGACAAGCACTGTTTTGATTGGCTATAGAGTGCCGTGAGCTGACCGACAGTGGTTTTGCTAAGCGACAGGTCAAGAAGGTCACGTGGATGCCCGGTCACGTGGAGATGCAGTCAGGTGAAATTCAAAACTGACCTGCTTGCTTTTGATTGGTTTGCCTCGACTAACCACTGTACGACCTTTAACTTTACACTGGTGACCCGTTTCCTGTTCCCATGACAACAGCAGCATAGATAGACAGCTGTTCGTGGTTGTGGGTCTAATTGGGACTGGGTTAACTGTAATTGATGGTTGGAATGTGTTATTACTGAATTAACGTAAAAGTTTAAAGTGTTGTTTATGCAAATGTTAGTTACGACTAGTAATAGAAGTTCATGTTATTAACAAATATCTTGTTTATACTGACTAGCACAATCACATTGCCAATATCCATGAGAAAGTCTAGTAATGCAGATCAAATTCAATACAAGATTACCTCCCCTTGAAGATACAGAGTTTGACAAACAAAGGGGAGATAAGCACATCTGTTTTAATTAATAGAGTGTTGGATTTGATATGCTTGGCTAGACTCACTCATGTATATATAATTATCAGCGATGTGTTTGTGTTAAAGTTTTGAAAGACTGAGTAATAATGTTATAAGTATCAAGTAGATTGTGAACTGATTGCACGTGTACTCTTATAACTAATACAATAAAAGCCTGCACAGATAACAATACTTCTTGGATCAGTGGGTCCATTGGGATAATACCCGTTCCAACCAGTGATCAATTTTAAATCTTCATAAACTAGTCTTTATGACGTTAGATGTGTTCAAAGGGATGTCACTCTAACGTAAAAGATTATCTCATTAATATTATCTTCTAGAATGAGCCTGCCGCTATCATCAATTGATTTATCTCACCTTGTTTTGAAATCATCCTTTGATGGTAGATCGTGCCCATGTTAGATTGCCTAGAATATCTGTTACTTCTTCTTTGGACTGGATATTATGATTTGGTTTTCAAACCTTCCCACTAGAGCATCACAGCTAGTTTATAAAAATCTGTATGTTTTATCCTCTCTGTGGCAAGTGGTTACAACGAATCTGTTGAATCAGCGTTCCTTATAGTGGTCGCCTCATGCGGAACTAGTTGGGCTTTAGCAACAGTTCAAACTTTACTTTGTCTTTATAATCCCCATGTACACCAGACTTGTCTTTCTTTCAAAGTATCTCTGTTCACCATGTGTCTAAATTAGTGTATGTTGGACATTCAATTGCCAATGATTAATTTACTCATATACAGTTGTGTGTGTGTATGATAGTGTTTGCAGATTTGAGAGTTGTCTTCTGTTTATAGACTGGCATGGTGTGTTTTGTATGCATATTAACTGATCTACTAAGACTGAGTTTAATGTGTTTGCATGGTCTTATCATTTTGTTTTAAAGGAGACTAGCTATTTCTTGTTTTTTATTGGGCATAAAAATTGAAGTCTGCTTCAGGTTTCATTGCGTACAAAATGTGATTTGGTACGTAGGTAAAATAATATTAATATTTTGTACTTTTTTGTTGTTATATAGATTAGTCTTCAACATTGCTTGTCTTAGAAAGAAAAGAAACAAAACATTATAATAAGTAGAAAAACCTGAAACGGACAACTTTTTTGCTGCAAAATAATGTGTATCTAAAGTCAACTTGTGTCATTTCATATTATTTGTATCAATGCAGATTGATTAAACTGTATTATAAAGTGAGTGTAGTTGAATGAAAATGAAGTCTGTATCATGTTGGGTATGTTGATTGCAATTGTGTACGTTGATGTTTGTTATGTGTATTCAGTACATGTATATACAATGTAGGTTATGATTGACTAATCATTGCTGAGTATGATTGATGACTGAATGCTGATCATGTGGTCTGACATTTTTATTTAATTTTTGTCAAATAGCATTCAATGTAATGCCGTCAGCCATTTTTATTTATTACTGTATGATTCTCCCAACTATTGCTGGAGCACCGTATAATTTCAAGTAATAGATTGTTGTTAGAGATTTATATTTCTCACAGGTCATCGTTATAACCTACACTAAAATACAAATCTTGTTATACCCGTAATATTATTCAATATAGTGCCAACAATGCAAAGGTGTAGTTTTGTGGAAACACATAGATCTACAAAAAACTAAATAGTGTTACCAACCAAAAGACTGTACATACTACCACACATACTAACGTTACACTGTCACAAAAAGTGCTTCGAACATCGAAATGTGGTTTTCTTTTATTTCTTTTGCTTTTTTATTGTCTGATATTTTTACAGAATGAATATTCATTTAAATTATGAAATTTTTTTGTGATATTTTTTTTTTTATTCCGTTTGAGGAAACATGTTGTGTTTATTGTTACGTGTCAAACCGTACCTCTGTTGTAATCTGTAGAATCTGTTTGTCTAGAGAAAAGGCAGAACAACCCAGTGATGGTATAGGACAAAAAGTAGCGGGAACATTGGTGAAAATTATAAAATTGGGGAACAAAAATATGTCCTTCGCACCCCTCTTGTTATGCCGCTACAGGTATAATATTTTACATACATGTGACATGTGTTGTATAATGTTGTATCTGCAGCTGGGTAGGAAGAGAGTGTTGCAGATGGCAATCTTCAACCAACATGGAGCTGGCTGTTACTGCTTCATTCAAATTACTGTACATTTGACGCCCAATAGCCCATCATTTATATTTTTTACCACATATTACTTAACGAAGATGCAATCAACGCACAGCACTTGTACATCACTGAAACATTTGTTTAAAGATTGCATGTTCTACCTTTTTTTTAAGTGTTGTAAAATCCCTTCACTTATGTATATATATTATTTTTATTTTAGCGATTTTGTATGTCAATATAATGTTCTATTTTCCATTGTTTTTTATCACACGCATTTCGTATTTCTGCTTAATTTACTTATTAAGGTTTGCTTTCAGTGTTTCCCTTTACATATATTATACATTATATTTAAAAATTATTAATAGAAATTAACTCCTTTCTGAAGATATTATGAAACGTGTAGAAGGAAATTATTTCTTTTAATAATTTATAAATATATAATATTTTGATGTACACTTGTATAATTTTTATATATTTATATATGTTTTTTTTGCTTTTTAGCTATTACAATATGTTAATAAAATGTTCTATTTTCCACAATTTTTATAACACGCATTACATATTTCTGCTTAATTTGCTTATAAAGGTTCGCTTTCAGTTTCTCTCTCCAGCTTGTTCTCTGCTTGAGCACATTTTTCGTTGACGGATCAAATCGAATTGAATCGTGCAGACTGGAATCCGAGATTATGATCCTCTTTGTTGTTTCAGTTGATAGCTTGGTTGATTTTTCTCACACGCCACTCATTACCGTAACCGAGGACAACACTATTCCTCCAGATGAAGACGACTATGTCGCGTATTTTGGAATAAAAGTTGACACTGAAGGTTAGACCTGGAAAGGTGTCCGATGAAAGGGCGCATTCGATCTTTTGTGTATCCGAGTGTCCAGTGTTTTGATAACTTCATGCTCCATCATAATTATCTATTTTTATTAAAAAAAATAACGAAAATTATACAAGTAAAACGAGTAGAATTCTTTTTTCTTATATATATAAGATCCCAGTTCACCCAACTGGTTATCAAATTCTGCGGAATGTACTAACCTGCCCATTGAAAATGATATATAAAAGCGCTAGTGTGTTTTCTATATCAACTATGTGTCGGTCAATGATAAAACCATTGAAATTTCTTTCATCAATAAATTATGGAGCTCGTCTTAAAAACTTGTATTAAGCATTTAAAGTTGAAAATAAGAAATGCTAGGATCAACTAAGTAAGAATCGCTGTCAACAAGTACAAAATTAACGAGAGGAATGATGTTACTAACATTTTTTTTCCGAATCAGAAATGCAATTTATTTCAAGGCTTCAGTTGCTTTAAACTTTTAGCTTTAATTTTTCTCCTTTCAGCTTTTATCCAAATTTTTCATATTCTGTATTCACCATTTCACACCACATTTTAGATCTTTTATGTTAAAGTGCATGTTCTCTTTACTTGCGGGAAATGTTATCTGTTTAATCACTGAAATAAAACAATTACTCTATATTATACATGTAGTATATCAAGAAAACTTGAGAACCCATTATATTATAGCTCTCATTTGTCTTGTAGTTACCATTAAGATTATGTCTTTTGAACTTCGTTATATACTGTGCTATGTACGGTATTCCTGTAATTTGTCTTGTATCTTCAAAGTGCTGCAAGTCTTATTGTATTCCATTTAAAATTTACTCAGCAAAAATATTGTATTCTTGTTTATTTTCTTGTGTTAATTAAAAATCCCATAAATGTTAGTAAATGTTAATGTATCGACATCATTCTTAACTTGCATTAATACATGTATGTATTAATAACTGTTATTACCGGAATCTAAACGACAAAATATTGCATGGCCAATGTGTATATCTGCACAAGGCAGAGTCAAAGAGACATTACAACAAAGTCGATATTATGTCATTTTTGGACATTTGTGGGTTTCAAAATCACAAAGAATTTATTCTCATATCCATATTTACCAATAAATACTGGAATGGTTTTTGTTGCTCTGATTTATTAAAGATGGAATGCAATATGAAATAGCTGGCACTTGAAACTTGATTACTAACTGAACGATTGTTTTTTCCCGTATTAAAGCAGCGTGTTTGGAACGGGATGAAGATATTTACCCCGATGCAGCAGGTAGAGCTCGATATTGTGCCGTACGCACGTCCGTTCGTCAGTCCGTCCACCCAATCAAACTACTTTATTTATTCTCTTTGTCTGTAAACATGTTCAATTTAATAACATCGTATTAAATCTGTGTTTTGTGTTCAAATATTATTGAAAAAAAACCCAGAAATATATTTCAAAAATATTTATAAAAATATGTATAAAAATATTTTTAAAATGTAATTGGGGAGATACAGGGATCAAAATTAAATGTTACAACAGGTATACCCAAAATTTATTGCCAACTATGAACTACAATGTGTTACTAGTAGTTTGAAAATATCAACATGCACCAAGTATACCGGTATCCATTTTTGAAAAACTTGTTTATACATTATACACATGAAATTTTGTGAATATACAGAAAAAGGATGTATTGAATTTAACAAGTTTATGGTATATTTTTAAAACAATAAATTAAAATACATTTATATTAATTATGATGCATGTACATTGAGTGTCCTACTTGAACCACACCCGATTGTCTTTGGATGTTTAATGCTAAAAACTTGTGACAGGTCAGGTTAGGTCAGAGCAAGCTCTTATAGCAGACGCCTGTCATGGGCATGAGTTCTGGTCAAGTCCAGCCCTTGCGTCTATGACTAAAACTTGTGGTATTGGTGACCTTAATGTAGTTCCAGTGACCTATATCAGTAATTTGTGGGTTTCTTATAGCCTATTTGTTAGTCGTGGGAGCTGTTTTTCTTATAGCCTATTTGTTAGTCGTGGGAGCTCATTCAATAGATACGTGTACGTGTACTGTCATTGGTGAATCACTGGAGCCCAGCGTTAAATCTCAAGATCAGACTCTTCGATCTACTCCACCTGTTATAGACATAGCCATACTGACTAGATTCAATACTGACTAGAACCAATACTGACTAGATTCAATACTGACTAGATTCAATACTGACTAGAACCAGGCTAGTTTTCCTTATTGATCACACCTTGGCCGAGTGTTTCCAATTCTACTCCTGAGCTCCTGAGTTGATTTACAAATCATGATTTCTGAACGACTAAGCTACCGCTATTCTGAAGTTTGTACAACACGTAACTGTGTCATCACTGCATATATACATTAAATTGGTGAAGAAACAAGTCATGTGGTTGTCTGTAATATGGGTAAATAGCTTATGGAGATAATTGATAAAGGATCTAATTTACCTGCTGTTTTGGAATAGGAATCTTTTAGTTAGCTATATCAAATATTTCAAATTGATAAATTGATCTTCGGTGTTAATTAGGATTTGGACGAACTGTTAAGCAAAATATTTGAAATATAACGGGAAAATGTGGTTCAAAATGGACACTTCAACTATTTAATTTCCACTGTATGTTGTCTCTATATTACATAATATTTCTTTTTATTTCCAGAAATTTATTAGATATCAAAATATTATTATGAATCTTATATATGTTGAATGTATTTTTCACCAAATGTAAATCCGTGTAGCTCTATTCAATAGATGATGTTAATGTAGATTAACTATTGTTTTTGATTTCCAAAATTTAAATATAAGACTATTTTTAAAGTAGCATGCGCATGTGATGCTGAAGTACATCTGGTTTGTTTAAATATCAGATTTGTTCTCTATTGGCGTGTCCATTCCTCGTCTTCCCTTTGAATTCAAATGACAAATCATAATAGCATCCAAAGTTTTATCTCTGCACAGCAGTGTTCAAGGAATATTTCAAGGAAGTCATGCCCACATGAAACACTTCCAAAATCTAAACTACAAAACAGTGTCATGGCCAAATCCTTATTGAAGGGACATTGTGATGAAGTGATGATAACCGCCATGGTCCACTGGTTCATCCCCTCAATTGTTTGTCCGGTGCTGGACACCGGATTTTTATAATTTATTATCATCATTCACCATATTCTGACACCCAATAGCAGATGTATTTTTTCGTGCTGGTGTGTCGTAAAACATCCATTCATTCATTCATTCATTCATAAATGACAAAACATTGACATGGCCAAATGCATATCTCTGCACAAGGTTGAGATGGCATATGTTGTTGAATGACAGTTAAAGCAGTGATGATACTAGGTGTTCATGAAAGTAGAGCATGTCCTGCAAGTGGTAATCATAGGTGCACTTGAACCACTGTTAACACTGATACTCATCATGACACTAATTGTTAAGCTCATTAACATGGTTTTATACAGAAAATATATCTATTAAAGATTTCTTATCATTCCAGATGTACTTCATAGCATCAATGTGTTTTGTATAAATTATCATTTTCTAAATAATGTTACAATTTAACTAAGATATTTTTGATGTTCTATATATATATACAGTGTTTTCGTAGTCTTTGTTGTCTAATTCAGAGTAGAATTAATTTCACGTGAGTTCGTCTCGTCGTTACTTAGACCTGTGTCCTGCAAATTAATATTATATTTCTCTCTTTTTCCACTCTTCTGTCAGTCATGTTTACAGTTTCTCGTTATTGATTGTCTTAACAATGTATGTGTTGGCCTGCTCTCTGCAGGTTCACTAACAATCCCTCCCCTCTGTTTTTTTTTAATGCCTTCTTCCCTGGATTGGCTCTGGGCTATTCATCAATAGCTGGTAAAGGTGATTCTCAAAGTTATGTTCAAGATGAGTTTAAAACCGAACAACAAAAAGTTGAAACATCGGTGGAGAAAGAACAGGTCTGTGTTGAAACCATGATGGCTGTGGAAAGTGTTGTAGATAGGCAATTTGAGGAGGATGTAGAACAAGAATTGATTGTCGAAACGTGTGAAGAAATCATTGAGAAAGCTGATGTTTCTGAGACAGTTGAGAAAATCAAAGAAACGGAAGTTGAGCAAGTGTTTGAAAAGGAAGAATCCTTGATCGATGAAGAGTTGGATGACATAGTTACATCCAAACAGGTAGAAACTATTTTGTATTCAGCTACGAGTAGGGATGAACAGTACGAAATTGAGGAAATTCATTCCGAGAAAGAATCTATTGAGAAGGAATATCGATCTGTTACAGAGAAACCCTTGGATGAGTCTGTTTATAGTGATGATCATGTTCTTGCTGAAGCCAATCAAATACACCCTGTCCATGATGATGATGAAACTCAAGTGTTGAGGGACCAAACCAACGTCTGTGATGAATTTAAGGTTGTGAGTGAGTCGAAACATGTAGTTGAAACTGTGATAAAAACCGAAGTTCACGAAACCGAGGAACACATTGAATCTGTCCATAAAGATGTTATTGAAAGTGAAAAACATATCATAGACCAAAAAGATATTTATGAATTCTCAAAAGATGAATATATTGCTGAAGAAAATAAATTGATAGGGGAAAGAGAGAGTGAAAATGTATCAGAAGTATCCAGCCAAGAAATGCATATTGAACATGACATATCGGAAACAAGGCATGAAATCTGTCAGTGGGTAGGAGAGGATGAAAAGTATGTAGCTGATGAATGTGAACATGAAAAGTCAGTTGTGTCACCTGATCAGGCTGATATCATCAGTCATGGTGTTTCTGCTGCTCAGGAGCATAGAGAAGAACAAACAGAAACATTGGACAAAGAAAAGATTACAGATGAAGAGAAAATAACAGCAGATGATTCATTATTGATGCAAGCTTCAGTTAAATCTGATGAAGATGCTCCAATGGAATTTGACATGAAGACTTCAACATCCACAGAAGCGTCTGAATCCCAAGAATATATCCAAAAAGAAATTCCAGAAATGGTTTCCAGCACTGATGATTTCGATAGCAAAGAACAACTAGTTTTAGAAGAAAAGTATGAGGATGAGATACTTGATGAACCTACTGAATTGGAGCCAGGAAGGCAAGTTATTGAAGAAGACAAATTTGAGCAAAGTGTTATTTCCGCAGTAGTTCAAATAGAACCGGAAGAACAAGTTTCTAAATTAGCACATGAAGAATTGGAAGACACTGACCAGATAGACAAAGAACTTGATGAAACAAAGCTAGAACATGAAGAATTGGTCATGGAAGAAAGCATTGAACAAGAGGAACTTCTTCCACAATTACCAATAGTAGAGCCTGAGGAATCGGAAAAAGTACACGAAGAAACTGTTTCTGACGTAACATTTTTGTCCGAGGAGACATTGCTTACAGAAGAAACGGAGCAACAGGAATACTTTGTTTCTGAAACTGTAGGTACAAAGCAAGCAGAGATGGTTGATGAAGCAAGGGAAGTAGAAGTGGAAGATTTAGTGCCTGAAATACTGAAACCTGAGGAGCAGACAAGTGCATCTCAGTTAGAGCAAGATCAACAGGTTATGGATGTAAACGTAGAACATGGGGAATTATTTGCAGAAGTAGCAGCATTAGAGCAACATAGGCAAGTAGAGGATGCCGAAATACCACAAGAACACGAAATTAGAGAACAAATAGAACAAACTTATCTGGTTCCTGATGATATATACGTGGAACAGGATGCTGAAGAAGTAACAGCCGAACACGAGAAGACACTTGTACCTGAAACAGTGAAAATTGAAACAGAAGAGCAGGATGTAGAAGAAACAGAAGAACAGGAGGAATTGTTTCTGGAGGAAAGCGTAGAAGAGAAGGATCAGTATGCTCGATCACCGACACCAGAACAAGATGCAGTCGTGGACGAACCCATAGAGCAGGTTTCGCAAGAAATGAAGTTAAGAGAAGAACAGATTTCTGAAATAGAATTTGAACAAAAAATGTCTGAAGTAACCGAGGATGTAGAAACAGATCAAGTGCAAGAAAGAATGTATGATTTAGAAACAGAACATTATGAAGAAATTGGTGCTAAATTGGAATCAAAACAGTTAGCAGAAGAACCAACAGTTTTGCTAGAAGCTGAAGACAGAGACATTGGGGACCAAACAGCAGTTGACATAGAACCAGAGAGAACAAATATTCCGAAACAACTGCTAGTTGCACATGAAGATGAACTTTATGCTACTCTTGAAGAAACTTTGGATCTGGATGAATCATATGAAGCTGTAGATGATGTGGCCAAGGACAAGGAAGTGTTTCCTCCAGTGGCGTTTGGTTCAAAAACTGACATATCAGACGAAGAATTGGTTGAAAAAGATCAATTTTCTCCTGCCCAAATAGAGTTTACAGAGGATCCTACAAACTTGCTAAGAAAACATATTGATCTGGAGGAATACACAGACATTACACAACCAGATATAGCAACTTTGGAATCGGACACTTCACTGAAACAAGAATATGATGAAGCTGATGAAAAAGATCATGGGTTAGAAGCTGAAGAGTTTGAATCAGATGAAGAATTCATTCACGAAAGTCAAACAGCGAGAAATATTGAAGAGCAAGAAACTGAGGAAATACTTGAAGTCGTTAAACAGGAAAGTCAAGAACCTAAAGCAATTTCTCCAAGTTATGAACAGACTGACGAGTTTATTGAAACTGAGATT
Source organism: Melanodrymia aurantiaca (assembly GCA_032355825.1). NCBI lineage: Eukaryota > Metazoa > Mollusca > Gastropoda > Neomphalida > Peltospiridae > Melanodrymia > Melanodrymia aurantiaca. The sequence continues at coordinate 2,611 of JAULBR010168281.1, read as the reverse complement.
CAAGTTGATGACAAATCTGAGGCTAAACAGGGAGAAGTGTCTGTTATTGTCCAAGCACCGTCTCCAAAGGAGGATATAGATGACAGCGTTAATGTGGATGGTGAATTACAGTTATCCGAGTCAGCAGGTAACCTATCTGAGGTAGAAATTGTCAGTGTCGAGGATGGAGATACCTACCAAGACAAAATAGAGCAGGTCATTATTGATGCTGCTTCACAAGAAATGGAAGGGATAGCAGTTGAAGTCGACTTCAAGAGTGAACAAGAACCTGAGGAAGAGGTCTCTGACCAGCTTCACAAACAAGCTTTTGATTTGCTGCCAGAACAGGATACCGTGTCAGCAGAACATCTAGAGGAAGGATTTGCTGAAATGGAACCAAGAAAGGAACAAGTCTTTGAAGGAGATGAACCCGAGGTTATTGTATCCACTGTAGAAGAAGAAGCAAAAACAGGTGAAGAAAGTGAAATAGAGAAACCAATAGACATTGAAGTATCAGTTGAACAAGCTGAGGAAGAAGATCTCTCTGAGGATTCAGACTTTTCAGAAACTGAGGAACCAGAACTGACTTGTCTACAGGAAGCAGAAGATGGCGATGTGGAAGTGATGGTGTATGCAACAGATGAGCAAGAACAACCAGAAGCTGATGTAGAACACGATGTCCAATCTGAGCTGGAAGTCATTGATGGACTGGAATATCTTAGATCAAGCCGCCCAGAGCCTCCATCAAGCACAGACCTGAAGGAGGTTGAAAAACCTTACATTGGTGTCTCACCACTAGAAAAAGTAGAAACTCCAATTTTACAACAGAAATTGGATACTGCTACAACAGAGTACAGTGCTGAACAATCGTTGGAAGGATACAATGTAGAGGCTAAGCTTGTGGAAAAAGATTATCATCAGGATGAATTAGAAATGGATGTAAAAGAGCTCACACCTTATGAAGACTACATAGAACATCAAGGTTTGCATATGTTGACTCCAAAAACGTTCGAAGCAGTAGAAATAGAAATAACAGAAGAAACAGAAGATACAAACTTGCAAGAGGATGAAATATTTGAAACTCCTGACACCAAATTGGATACAGATTATCAGTTCATTGCTGCTGAAACAACAGAACAGTCTGAAGATTACATTTCAGAAATTCCTGAAGAGACTCTGGCTGTAGCAGAAGTACCAGAGGTGTCAAAGGTCACAGATGAATCCGTACAAGCTTTCACTGCAGAGGAAGAATTAGATACATCACCAGACAAGATGGAAGATGTGTCACCTTTTCGTGAACAGATTGCTGTTGAAGTTCAAATTGACAGACTAATAGACACAGTTTCGAAAAAGGAAGAGGAAATCCTAATGGCTGAAGAGATTGTAATGGAACAAGTTGATACTGAGAGTGTTGTACTACAAACAGAAGATGGTGACATCATTGAAGAACACTTTGAAGATTTCAAGCAAACCAAATATGAAGAAGATTTATTACAGCAGGAAACAGTTGAAAAAACACCAGATGTTCATGAGCACACAGAGGTTGAGGAACAGTTGAAGACAGAAGAACGAATTCCTTCTCCTGTTAGCAAAGGATTAGTCACAGACTATGAAATAGCAAATGTTCCTGAAGAATATGGCCTGGAGCCATCAGCTCCACCGTTTGAAGAAAACATTGCTGAATCACCGTCGTCTTCTGACGATTACATCATCAGAGAATCAGATATTTACAAAATAGAGGATGATGACTACGAAGATTTTGAAACCGATCAAACACAGCAAAAGATAGAAGAACCCGTTGAGCCTCTAGCTGTTGCACAAGGAGAAGCTATACCCGACAGTAGCCATGGTGATACTGAGGCAATCGTCCATTCAGACCAGATATCAGTTGAAAGAGAAGATGAGATTGAGACTGTTTGTGAATCTCCCAAGCATGAAGCAACTCTAGATGACACAGAACAAGATCATCTGAGTAAGGAAATTGAACAGAAAAAGTTTTCTGAGATTTCTGAAGAAATCGATGTCTTGGACTTCATTAGTGAATCAGGCGGAATGTCGTTCACACAAAAGATGACTGTAATTGAACACGCAGTCTCCTATGACAGTATAGAATCTCCCAGTGAAGAGCGATCTATCACTAGTGATCAAGGTGCTTCTTATGAACCTCTGGAAAAAGATGTCACTCAAGAAGATGACGACAATGAAACTGAAGCAGTGCCTGAAATGCCTTTCGATTATGAACCCCAACAGACAGCTACTCAAGACTCAGAAATGTTCTTAACACAAGAACATCTCGAAGAAACAGAATCTGTTGAAACAGAACAGTATAAACAGGAAACTACTCAAGACACAGAAATGTTCTTAACACAAGAACACCGAGAAGAAACAGAATCTGTTGAAACAGAACAGTATAAAGAGGAAACTACTCAAGACAAAGAAATGTTCTTGACACAAGAACATTTTGAAGAAACAGAATCTGTTGAAACAGAACAGTATAAAGAGGAAGCTATCCATGGCACAGAAACTAATTTAAGACAAGAATACCATGAAGATATAGAATCTGTTGAAACAGAACAGTATAAAGAGGAAACTACTCAAGACAAAGAAATGTTCTTGACACAAGAACATTTTG
>JAULBR010168171.1:0-16567 GCA_032355825.1 Melanodrymia aurantiaca | reverse complement strand
TCCATGGCAGGCTTTGTTTTGGATAGATAACCTTGTTCATAATTATATCGAATACAATGTCCATCGAGACCACGCCAGACCGGTCTACATTGCACTCTACTTTGATAGTTAGATAAAGGAGTAACTCCTACATACAGCGACCGGCCTCCGCGGTGTACAGTAGGGGTTAACACTTCAGCCTTCCGGTAGGTACTGGGTTCGAATCCCATTCGTGGCATAAGTTTTTTTTTAATCCCAGTACCAGAGTTAGTGCTCCGCACGAGTTAATGGGTAGGTGTACTTCCACTTACACCAGCCAGTGTTTACAGCTGGTTCAACAAAAGCCGTGGTATGTACAGTCCTGTGTGGGAAAGTGCACATACAAGATTATTCTGGGTAGCGGGTTTCCTCTATCATACTAACACTAATTTCCGTCCCGGACAGGCTGTCGAGGCAGCGGGACGACGTGACTATGACAGACGTGCTTGAACCTTAATTGGATATAAGCACGTAAATAAGTTATCACTATCATACATACATACATACATACATACATACATACATACATACATACATACATACATACATACATACATACAGTTGTATTTGTACCCGTAACACATCAGTATTGTTATAGATGAGTTTTCAATCTTGTTCAGGTCCTGTGATTGGACTGGAGTTTAATGGAGACCGTGTAATCAGTCACTGTCAGGAAGCACTGTTGGACCTGACGAAGGGGATGACAGGTCTGGTGTTTATCAGTCAGAATGTCAGCTCAGCCCTCCAACAGATAGAAGACTTCTTCAACTTCGCAGATATGCAGATGGGAATGTGATGGCCTTACAGCTCAGATTTATTTCATTTTTTTTATATTTATCAAAATATTACATTATGATTTCTCTGCTATAAAATTCTAATTCATCTATGTCGCAATTTGATGAAAAGGTCACAAAAATAAAATCACAAGTTTGACATTTTATTTAGTATCAGTATACCTATGCATATTTGTTAAGGATTCCCTAAAGTTGTTCACGTTATCATGGTCGTAGAAAGAGGATGTGTAGGGGTGGGTGGGAGGGGAGGGGTTGTGCATGTCAGGTACGACTCTTTATAACAATGAGAACGTTGATATTTTGTGCTGAAACATCAAAACATTTTTTTTTATATAATCGTTCTTCAGACAGTAGACCAGATGCAGACACGCTGTCAAAGAGTATTTTAAACTTGGCTGCCACACCTTGCCTGTAACACAGTGGTAAACAAATGGATATTTAAACAAACATTCTTTTCAGAAATACGATAAAGACACAAATCTGTTTTGCTTGCTTGTTTTGAACAGCAGGACACAGATCATGTGATCTAACAATAATAATTCGTATTGTAAGTCATTCATAGCCACCGAATACTGTACAGTATCCACGGAAAATAATAACTATTTGTTTACATCGTTAATATTTTTATTTGACTGTGAGCAGTTACTAGTAAAACGTGTGCTTACATTCTGCCATACAAATAAGTATGACTACATGTACAGTTCACTGCCTGTAAGAGATTTGTTCTATTTTCCACCAATGTTAGAGGCTATAGATTATTATGGGTAAACTGACCAATCAGAAGTACATTCCAAATTGCATATGATCAAAAAGTGAGGTATCTACATTCATATACAGATGTAGTGTCGAATCACTGATATTGTCTTTTCCTGCTTATTGTAATTAACTACTCAAGTACATATGTTACTAAAAACAAACAATGATCAAATGTTATGTCAGTTTTTTACTGCATTTTGTGCACTGTGTATGAATCACATTTGCTTTCTTCCTTTACTTGTCTGCTCCTTATACATTATGATTGCTCCTAATGTCCAAAACCATCAATTACTCAGGCATAATATTCATAATGTATCTCTAGTCAGATTTGTTGTGCCATTCTTGTAATACAAATTTAAAATGAAGATCGAGTTAATATTGTCAGGTGTATTAGATCTGCTACATTATCAAACTAAAGATGAACAAAATCACCATGTTGAAGGAAGGAACAAAGTTTATAACATCACAATATTCAATAACATTTTTGTTCTTTTATTTACTTTATGCTAGTTGAACAGAATAATCCATCTGGTGGCAGCAGACCTCTGAAACCATGCGACTTGTATATTTTAAAACATTAGACATTACCCCCATGTAGTTGATAGGACCATTTTGCATTTTTACATCAAAAGTTCATAAAACATTTTTTACGGGAATCTTTTTATATGTGTAAGTGTATTTAAAAAAAATAAAAATGTTTCTATATTTTTATGGCCTTTGTCATATTATTATAGTTACTTTAATTTTGACATCTGCAGTCAAACTGTTCTTTTCTGTTTTGCTACTCAATTGGCGTTCAGTATGTAGTCGGGTAATTCCGTCACGTTTGGATGGGATCTTTCCTACAGAACACTAAACATGTTTCATCCCACATTACCTGGTATACCCGGTACGTCATTTATTCAGGATGCATGTAATATACATACTAACCAGTCGTTGAATTTTAGTTGGTGCTTTTCTAGTCTAAGGTGCGTTCAATGCCGTTGCGAGAATATTCAATATTATAACTGTCGGCCTATCAGTGTAAAACACACCCAGCTAATAGTAAATGTGGTTATAAATAACTGGAAATGTCTCGGAAATTATTTTAGGGTTATACAATAGTATTTTGGGTAATAAAAACATGTTTATTTTGGGTGTACAGGTTTATCCTTTTATATGGAATTACCGGACTTTACTTTAGATGGAAATAGATGACAGTAATTTAGTTAATTAGACCAATCACTAATGAGGTACCATGGTCGATAGTCTGTGTTAAAGTTTAGTTGACAAATCATAATTATTATTTGTTTCTCATTGCACTGTTTAAATCTTTATAGTAATTTATTATTATAGTAATCACTATTCATATATGGTGATCGATAGTCGGGCTGTTTAGTCAACAGATTATTGTCATCAACTCCCTACCCGGAATATCACGTGTTCTACAGCATATACATGTATGTATGTATCGGACAATATTCATCTCATTGTAGTTTACATCTTTATGTCACTTGTCTATTCAAATGAGTGCTTGTATTTCCATTTAGCATTATGATCTCTGCTTGTCTGTATAGCATTAACTTATTATATATATATACCGGTAGTAGTTATATTTGATATTTTTATATATTACAGGCTAGATCGCATGTATCCATATATCAATGTGTATTGTAGAAAGTCTTGTGCAATGACAACTTTATTTTTGTCTCATTGATTTTGAAACATTGCTTGAAATTTAGTGAAGTGGTGCTCTCAGATGAAACTACATCACTGGTTTAAGTTTGTATCAAGTATAATAACACTAAATATAAACTAACAAATGATTATTTAAAGAAAAATAAGCAATATTTTTGTAAATCAGTTTAATTTTAAAGAGGGACAACCATGTATATTGTTGCTTAGGGAATTTAAAAAAACATCCACCAATTAAATTTGACGAGTATATGACACTTACACATTTATGGTTGTGATGTAAATAGTTTATAGTTTTAATAGAATATATTAGTATCAAGTGATAACTGTAGCATATCTTTTAATTTGCTCTCATATGTACTTGTTAAATGATAGATTTTATCAAATATCTGGAGTCAAAAAGTTTAGTTTAGTAGAGCTTTAAAAAAAACGTTTTAATGGTTTTATGACTTGCATGATAATTTATATTATCTTCAGCAAGTATGTACAAAATAATATAATGAGAAATAGTAATCTAAATGTTGCTATATGAAGTTTCACTTGATGAGGTTCAATTGTCCCCAATTTTAAGTGTCCCCTCTTAAATACATGTATACTACCGGTACCCTAAATAATACATTTTATTTGCCTTACATCATTTTTATATTCATGACTGTTTAAGTCCAGCCTTACAATGTAGTCAAGGTTAATTAATTAATTTCCTGATAGAAAATTAATAATAAAATGTTTGACCTGGTATGGGGCATGCAACTGAAAGCATGTGTATTAATTTATTTGGCTCAACATGCATACAGGTAAAATAACTATAATGTACATGTATACGTGTATGTAACTGCACATTATCAAAATGTTCAACTCTCCATCTTTGTTATTCTGCGAACACTGCATTTTCATAGTCCATTCATTGCTCAATGTTAGAATGTTGTTGCTTGTTAATGTGTATTCTCTATTTTTGTATTTGTTTTACTCAATTTGATTTTATTACCATATGTATGTTTTAAAATGACAAATTGAATGTGATAATGTTTGTACTAGTTCTTGGAGATGTTCATACTTTATTTTGTGCATTTGACCAGTGAATCCCGTCCAACTAATATCGATTTATCATATTTTTGTTAAAACATTGTATTGTGTTCGAGGTGTTACAATTGATCACTCCATGTACATATATTTATTTATGAATTCAATAAGATATTATTATTAAACAACCTATTATATATGTGCACACTTAATAATTAATTCATTATAATCTTCATTTAATATATTAGTACCCATCCATATTGATACTTTCTCAATTTGGGGAGAGTATGGGGTGGCATGTATGTGACAATGTCTTCTTGAAGTTCCATGCCTGTTTTAAGAAATAATTTTTACAGAATTATATATAGACAGGGTACTTTGCATTAATAATCATAAAAATAGAAATCACTTTCTAAAATTCGTATGCAAATGCAATTACATGTACATCAATAAAGAACTTTGTTTATAGTGACAAACTAATTGTTAATGTATTGCAATGATTTGCATATTGATGTATATTTTACATATATAAATACGCAATGTATATTAAAGTGGCTGACTGAATAAATATATTATTTGAATGTAAATCAACAATGATTATTTCACAAAAGTTTGAAAATCATACATAGTGTTAAACCATTTACCAAACTTGTCATTAATTTATACATGTATACTAAGATTTACTTCATCCACAATAGGGAAACATGCAACAGCAAACTTACCATGCAAAATGCCATCACCATAATTATAAAAGCAATAATAGTAATTACTATACTGTGCTACTGTTTCTACATGTACTTGGCACTCTATCAATGCCTACATGTGGTTTTCTATGTCACTATGGCCAGAGGTATTACCCGTCATTTTGTTAACTACATTCTACCAGTACACATCTCAGAAAGACGTACAAGTTTATTTCGCTGTATCAGTGTTAGTTGTACATGTATATTTTCTGTATATATAGGTGTGCTTGCTGTACATTAGTACAAATAATGGGGTATAATTGGGTGTAAGAATAGAGAAAATCATGGTGTCAGCGTTTTCAAAATAATTATATTTACCCGAAGTTGAAATGCAACATGCTTGTAAGGACACATAGATCTACCTTTTTAAACACGGAATTGAGTACCGGTACACATTTTAAATGTTTGGCTACACTCTTGGGTATAATACATGCATGGGCTTTAATGTATGTTCCAGGATGGTTACAGTTTATTTGTGACATATTTAACAACTTTGAAGAAATGATAAATTTGTTAATGTTTTTAAAAAAATATTTTAGACTGAATACAATCATTTGAGACTATCATAATAAAGTTTATGAAAAGTAATTGGTCGTTATGTTATATTATTTAGCATTGTTCTATACTACATGTAGTTTCTTTTCTATATTACCTAAATTTTACATAGTGTATGTGTTGTCGATCGGAGGTCCACCATTTCACGTTTTTCTTTGTGAACTTTTCTCTATACTTGCTTTTGTTCTTCACGAACTGTCCAGATAATCCGGGGAAGATCATTGTCTAAGGGCCGATTTCTCGTCACAGGTTTAAACCTGATCGTCGTTTTAAACTGATTAAACACGGCTAAACAGCACGTTTTAACCGACCGTCAGGTTTAAACCGGTGTAAAAGTAACCCATGTCTGCCGGGAATGCAAATCAGATTTTTATCCTATCATAATTTTTATAACGAACAATTCGATAAATAAAAAATGCTTAAACCGGCGACGAGAAATCGGCCCTAAGTATACGTATCTTCGTTCACTGGTTCGTTCTCGCTTAGTTTCCATGTTAATGTGAAGCATTGACATACATGTATTCAACAGTATGTACTGTACATACAATCATGAAGGATTCATCCTCCTCAATGGACCCTTCAGGTTATTTTCAATTCCAAAGGATGTGGCGTGTGCTACCCTGTTATAGGAAAATGCATATAAAATATCATTTGCTGCCGATTATCAGGAGTGGCATGTGTGGCGGCTGATTTATTCTGAGATCATTTGTCTAAACAACCTTATGTGTTGGCACCCAATAGCATCCGATTATTAATCAATGTGCTCCAGAGGTGTCATTAAACAACTAAATTACATGTAGTTGGAAATTTATTTTAACATTTTCCCCCCAGTTATAACAAAAACAAAAATCCACCATGATTAAACAAGTGATGTGTTCTCGGAGCTTTCATTAATATTAGTCTAACAATAAAACAATGGATAACTACACAATCCACGTCACAGGTTCAATATGGCAGACGACAAAGTTGGAGGAAAACAATAAACAATGTACTAGACGGAAAAGGATTTCCCGTAATTTGTACTGACATTATTTTATTGTATTTATTTTGTGTGCTTCTAGCTTAAAGTATGAACTATATACCACAACATAAAAATCAAACATCGAGATGCCATTTTGGTAACTATGACCATCCCACTTTAATAATATTATTATGACAAGTGCTATCAGCCTTGCGTTCAATAGGGCGAGCGTTCTTCTACCGAGACAAAACGTTTTGTCATCGGTGTTTGCATCTAACATTAAATGAATGCGATATGATAGTACACGATAGGTACCAGTCACTGTTGACGAGCACTCGCCCTATTGAACGCAAGGCAAGTTTCAGCATCATTAGATGTGGGCTCCAACAAGAGACATACAATTTTACCAATACGTACATCTGTGATGTAAAGAGGCTATAACAGTAAGCTAATAACAAAATACATAAAATTTCAATATTTGTTTAATTTTATTAACTTATTGCATCAACATAAATGCACGGTTACGTTAAATAAGTACTGACGTTTAAACATGGGGTGGGGGTACATCAGGTTAACTATGGGATGAGTACATCTTGGTTGGTTGTGCATTTTGTGTTTTATTTTACTGAGTGGAATTATATTTTAAGTAAGTATGCTTGCTATAATTGCATGATAAAAATATTTGTTACTGTTATTTATTAGATTATTGTCATACAAACAATAACATGCATAAACATTATAAAATGTCGCCTTTCATATAAAATAAGGTTTTTATATATAATATATATATTATGTAGTCTCTAAGGGAAGTGGTGAGAAAGTTGGTTCATAATTTCTACGTTACTATAAGTCCATTAGTAAACAGACTTGCAGTCGAGGGCAACACGACGTTAATACTGTAGCAACATCCATGTAAAGAAAATAACTTTAGGTTCATAATATCAGTACCAATTATAATGTTGTACGTAAAATCAAACATAAGATTAATCTAAGGCTGTGAGTACTGAATATATCATACAATGCTGCAAGTTGGTCAAGGGGCTAGCGTTCCGTCTATTGTGACCTGTAGTCTCATCTGGGCTTCTTATTCTAAATGGCTGAAGAAGTGATAATCATCCCTTGATGTCCTGCACCTGGTGCTTACCCTCATCAAGGATGCCTTTCCAGAGACGCTAATGCTATTTTATAGTTGTATTTCTTTTGCTCCTAGAGTCCTAGCTTTGCTAGCCTGTCTGTTTCCTTATTTTCTGAGATTCCGCAGGGTCTGGAATCCATTTTAGAGCTACTCGTCTTTCCTTCGCAATCTCTTGGATGCCTTCTTAGTTCTATCGGATAATGAAGTTTGTCGTTCTATGGCTTACAAGACTGAATTAGCATCCAAGAGGAAGACAACTTATTAACATTCTTCTTTTGTGTCCTTTATGATGGTAGCACCCTGCATTAGAGCTGGAGTTTCTGCCATTATCGTTGGAACTACAATGTATAGGTGCCAGTTGAAACTTTGGCTTTGGAGATGTTTTCTGATGGGAACTTTACAAACACATCTACACCCCCATTGGTTGTTGCAAGCATTTATTGTTGCAAGTCTTATAACAACACATATCTACTAGTATGCAGGATGTCATATTACTCCATGTTGCCAGTGGTAATGCCCGTAATAATAATACAATGTTAGCACTGTTTTAGAATGACATACAAATATTACAAAGTATAACAAAGCAATAAGTACTTAATTCTGCAATAAGCTTACAAGGGAAAATGGAGGGAGTACTTCATATAAAACAATCTGGGAATGACTTAGGAAGACTTGTACAAAGATTTACAACAACATATTGATAATATATATATATACATGTATATACATGTACAGTATATATAATATTATAAGCAGTTCATCAATATAATAAATATACATATCAATTAGGATGTACAGTTTATAATATTGGATTACGACACAGAGTTGCAGTAATAAAAACAATATTAACATCATGCATAAATACATCAAAAAGTAATACAAACAAGAATTGCTTTATTTATCTACAAAATTTGCATTTTCAGGAGCATTGTTTTCAGATGCAGGGACATAAACAGAATCTATAGCGGCTTGAAAAATGTGCTGTTTCATATCAGATCATACTCCAATAGATTTCACCGAGTCATAGATAAACATGTAAATGCATGCATAATAATATGCATTAATGTCCTTAAAATTTATTATAATTAGTTTATTAAATAAAATAAATTGTTTTAAAAATTCAGACTTCTACATTTTAATAGCATCAGTCCTAGCACCACAGGAACACAATGACATTGATTATTAATCAGTGGTTATTGGAAGTCAAACACATGACTATATGGACACATAGGCTACTCTTACTGAATAACACCAAATGATCTTCTATATGCACTTTCTCACAAACAGGATAGCACACACCACAGCCTTTGGTGGACCAGTCATGGATCACTGGTTGGAACAGGAAATAACCCATTACAATTAATAAGCTGAGAAGGGAACATAACTATGATGTAATAAATGATGTAAAACATAAACAAAACAAAACTTAACCAGATATAGCATAATTAGCATTGAAATATATTAGATACTATAATTTTCTACGTATTGCCTGCGAGCTAAACATTTTAAAACACCTCAGTACAGTGATACACTCTCTGTGAGCTAACTGACAGTGCAGGTATGTAACTATTTCTTTCTCAAACTTGGAGATAAAACAACATTCAGCCATTACTAAATGCTTGTTTATGATGTAGACATTAAAAACGTAATAATAAGAAAACAATCGAGTAAATACGTACATGTAAGAATACACGAGTCACTGTTAGATACCATTTATCTTGCAATGAGTTGGAAAATAATTGATATCTATTTCTTACATTAAAAATAATGTTTTTTCAAAATAAATTGTCGTTACAAGTAACTGAGCAGCCTAAGTGATCTGATTTAGTCCATTACAGGACAGGCAATTACTGGTCTTTAAACATACATACGACAATACTTATCAGGCAGTGACATGATGCATGACCCTAGTAAACGACTGTTGTTTATCGAATTGTTATCAATAACGCACACACGTGTATAAGAATATATAATGTAATCCTAACACAATCCTACATAAACATACATACATTTGAAAGCCACCAGTATTTGAACAATGTTGACATTGGTGGCCGTGGGTCCACAGTCTCATAGGTGGTCATTCTTGCAGTCGAAGACTATACGTTATTTTCTAAAATATAAATACAACTAATTGTGGGATATCCGATTTAGCAGGCAATACGCAGGAAATTAAGGTAATTCTTAAAAACGACATTCCTCGATTCAGAGGCTTATTAACAAACAGTGTTAACAACATAATATATATATAATACACATATACTATAATATATATAATATACATACATGTATACTGTTGACTAAAATAAGAACACAACGGGATCCTGACTGTAAAAATATGATGAAAATCAACCTGGCCAGGCTATAAGCAATTCAGACCGAACACGTCCCACCACTAATTAAACTACCAGGCTGTCTTCTGTTACTGGGAGTGATTACCTTCACTTTACATCGCTCTCGCAAGTTTAACTCGCCAACTAACTCGCCAACTAACTCGCAAAGTGAGTTGAGATGTTCTTACTACATGTCAGTGTTAGCACAAATTATAATCATTCTCCTACCACTGACCTCACTAAATCCAGGTCACTCCCCTACCACTGACCTCACTAAATCCAGGTCACTCCCCTACCACTGACCTCGCTAAATCCAGGTCACTTCCCTACCACTGACCTCACTAAATCCAGGTCACTCCACTACCACTGACCTCACTACATCCAGGTCACTCCCAGTTTCCTACCACTGACCTCACTAAATCCAGGTCAATCTCATAAATACATCTATATATACAAGAGTGATTGATCTCAAGGCTGGATTTTACCACAAAAGAGAGCCTGTAGTAACATTCATAATCTGTCATTAACTAAAACACTGTGTGAAAAAACATTTCAAATAGGAAATGTGCGTTTTGAAAAACTTATAGCCATTTAAATTGTGTTACAAAATATCTCAAGGTTGATCTTTGACATTTAACATTATACAACTTGTAGAACGTGTGTATTACCCGGTAGCTGTAATGTAAGGCTTCAGTAATTATGGTTTTTGTGTAATACGGTTGATCTGTATCCATCCATCCATTCATTCTTGACAAATTGTCTATAAAAGTTCTTTGACTGCACAGACTCACACACACACACACACACAGATGCGGAAAACTAATATTTACCCATTCCCCTACTTTGTAGAGGTGGCAAACAACATTTGATACATTATAGAAACATATCAATTATCTTAACCAAATGTGAAAGCCATTATCTTACTTTGCAGTCTAAAATAATAAATTAAAAAATAATTAAATACAATTGCATTACTCTATTATATATATACAGTGTATATACATACACATATATACTAGAGGTATGCCAGGCATATTCTAAGCAACATTCACAATCGCCCACTTCAAAAACAGGGTTGGGTCATTTTTAGTGTGCTTCCATCAGAAAATGATTCATGCACACCTGTCATGGGCACAAACTCTGACTTGGCCAGACAGTTCTGTCCACAACAGGTTCTAAAACATGGGTAAAGGGCAATTTATATATGCGCTATTTGTGACAGCAATTTTCGAACATCTTCAATCCCACTTGGAATAATACCCACAGGGCAGAAGGTTGCGGCAAATCTCCGTAGCCAGACGACCGATTGGAGACCAAGCCTGTCTGTGACAGCATATTATTATTATTTGTCATGTGTAGCTAGCACTATTACTACTAGAATGGCATCACTTGCTAATACTAGGTTCCTCCGTTAATTCACTATTATCAGCTTCTATGTTTACAACATTCTCTAACTCAGGATCCTGCATACGGTCTTCAATCCTGATTGCATTATCATTATTGTCATCGTCGTCGTCATCATCTTCATCATGTGACATCAACCGTTTTGCTAGCTGCACTGCTTGGAATTCATTATAGTGTAGCTTCCTTTTTAGTTCAAAATTTGCATGTTCCTCTGGTAAAAAGAAAAAGAGACAGAAAGATTTGTAAGAAGTGTTAACGTTGAGCGCTCTTCTCGTTTAACAGAACAGTGCAGATTGTCACCCATCTAGTTTTAACTCACTCTACCATAGCACTCATCTCGTTTAACTAGACAAACAGAACAGTGCTGATTGTCACCCATCTAGTTTTAACTCACTCTACCCATAGCACTCATCTTGCATAGGCAGAAAGACAGACAGACAGACTTTATTCAGTGTAAAGGATAGGCGTAGCTATCATAATGCAATGTACTCAATTGAGTACTTATACGCCGACACGCCCCCGTCGAAAACGAAATCAAATACACATTTTGAGAGCGTAGCTATGCTTCCTGTCTTGTTGCTTATTATTTTACTCGCGTTATAGACACGGATTGAGAATTTATGTATAGTGGGGCCACTACAATAATTGAGGGGGTGACGAGGCCTTTAGAAATAGTAGGCTCAATTTGGTAAAATTGAGAAATTAATTAAGTTTTTTTTTTCGAAATTAAAAGGAGACTCAGACCCCTTACCCTCTCCATCCCCCACCCCCATCACACCAAAATCCATTGTACTACATTACCTTTCGTTTCCTCATCCATGTCCTTGTCTTCATCTGAGCTATCTTCGCTGATATCTTCTTTCAATGCAAATTTTGTATTCTCTGAATCTGATAACCTAAGAGAGGATATTAAAATGAGTGACAACTATTACATGTGCAGCTCCCGTAAAAACCTATGCCGAGGAGAAAAAGGTAGATAGAACTGTTGAAACTTTTTGTTTACTCATTGTTTAAAAAAAGTTTGGGCGTGTAATTATTTAAGCATAGTTACTTGTACATTGTGTATTGCTATATGCAGAACTAGAAGTAAAGTCATTACAAATCCATATATTACATGTAGTGAATATACATTATGTGTATTATGTAAAATGACATGTAGTACAACTAATACCTTGTAAAATGTTCAATTCAAGTTCAATGAGATATAAATTAGGACATAACATCCATGATCCACTAGTGTTCCTCGTTTAATCTGACGTAATCACACTGCCAATATTTAACAGGTGCGATGTACCGAGTATCATAAGCGGAAAAAAAATTAAAATAATAAAAGTCTTTCCAAATGATAAAGTGGATTGTTGCCTGCAAATACTTGAGAAACTTTCAACGTCAATGAGCGGACCCAAAAGAAAGATCCTGGATAATGTAAAATGAAAACAATATGAGTTTTAAAAAAGAAGAAGCAAACTTACTTTAATGCCAGCGATGTTGGATCTAATTCTGTATCAGATTTGCCAATACTGCCTCGGCGTTGATCTTCCATCTCTTCATCCTCGGGGTCCGAGTACTTGCTGTACGGGGTCGGGGGCTCATCTATCTTCATATGGCCGTAGTCCTTGTCAGGCGGGTGGTTTGTAGCCAGAATATTCATCTCATCCCATTTCATCTGCTTTCTCGGACTAAACAAACAGTAGCAGTTTAATATCTCTATTCTAACATACACATGCATCTTCTGACATGTACCTGTTGTGAATTTTAAAGGTACATGTAAAAAGATCGTTTGATTGTTTAACAAAACCTCGTGAACACACTAAATTAATAATCAGCAGTTATTGGACGTCAAACACATGGTGATATCGACACTTGGTCACAAAAGAAACCCACTGCCGCCAACTATGCTACTCTTCTTTGTATAACCGCAAGTGATCTTTTATGTACACTTTCCCATAGACAGAATAGCACATACCACGCCCTTTGATAGACCATATAAATCTGACCTAGCTTGAGGACAGGGTACATCCGAGCAGGCCTTTCCCTAGGATTTTTTTAAAGCGCTTACATTTTCAAAATTCAGGAATATTATAATAATTTTTTGTAAAATACATGAGTAAAACTTTCATAGATTGAGCATTATGCATTGTACAGGGACAAATAACTGAATTGAAGGCCCTTATAAATCCATTATGATAAATCAAATCGCTTACAATTCCCTTAGAATAAATCAAAGTGCTTACAAAAACAGGTAAGGAGTAGGGGCCCCCTACTCCTTATGGCTCTGGGGAAACCTCTGGTTGAATCGTGAAGAATATAGTTTTCTCATTTAATAGACTCAATATAATATAGAGATGTTTTTAGTGTCTTGTTGGAATTTTATTGCACATAACTTTCGTTATAAGAGGAATTACGTGATATTATTTTATGTCCACACATATTTTCAATTGCATGAGTCATTAATTAAATGATGCAATTATAGCCAATTCATTGATTTGAGGATGAACGCAATGGAAACCATGAGTGGAAATAAATGAATATGCATGTAATAACTCTTTTATTACGTAAACAGACTGTTTTTATACACATTTATTGGTCATAAAAAACCCCTCAAACCACGCATTAAATGTTTTACATGTTATGTAGCTAACAATATGTGATCGATCAACATTCTGTCATATCTGCATTGTTTGTCGTCTTCTCCCCGTTCAACCCACGTTTAATAATAATAGATAGATGAGATGTTGCAATCTTAGTTGTGAATTAGTCCTAGCAATTTAAAATGAAGCAATACGGCCATCCTTAAAAATATTTTTCTTTGTCCATTTCCGACCTGTAATTTCAAATGTGGGTACGTAGGTAAGGAAATTCTTCTTTTGTTTTTTTAAGATAAATCTTTTTTCTTTTTTTTTTTTTCTCTTTCACAGAGATAAATCATTTGATTATACTGCTACTTATGAAACACTTTATTCTGCCACATATTAATATCATAGTTTAAAAAAAAATCTTCTCACAAAGAGGTAAAATAACCGATGCATCTGACGTCCAATAACCGCTGGTTTATAATCGATGTGTTTCTAGTGGCTTCGTTATATAAACAAACTTTACTTACTTCTTAATAATTATTGCAATTAGACTGAATAACAATGAAGAATACTCTATTTATAACTTTTGTTACTAGATTCCGATATTCGATGCCATTCATGATACCATTCACCACACCCCATCCTCACCCCAACTACTTTTAAAATTTATTTTTTATTTTTTTATTAAGTGTTTAGAAATTTTAGGGTACAGTAATCAATGTACCCTAATTTTGCCCCCCACCCACCCCTAATCAAAACATGTTTCCATGTACAGTTAAAAGTTTAAATGTGTACAGTTAAAAGTTTAAATGTTTTTTGTAATTTTTATTTCAGTATAAACATAAATTGTAATTTAAAATTGGACTACAAATTACCAATGTTATACAGTGAAACCCCTCTAAACCGAACCCACAGTAAACTGGAATTCCCTCTAAACCGAACATATTTCGAAGTGCCAAACAGCCTTATATGTGCTGTATTTAAACCTCAGTAAACCGAACACCCCTCTAAACCGAACATTTTACTCGGTCCCAAGTTTGTTCGGTTTAGACAGGTTTCACTGTATAACATGAAGATAAATTTCCGAAAGATAGTGATGTATGTCGAAAGTATACCTGTATGTCGGAAGTATACCGTACTTGTAGTTGGTTGTGTATAAACGTAACTCGCGGACTGTAAACACATGGCCCTTTCATACTTCCATCAGTGCATGCTGATCTTTATGTGTGCATGCACATGTAACTTACTTTTAACACTCGGTGCACTGAGTGCATATTAGGAGCGGGACGTACTTGTACACACGTAGCTCGGAGCACCAGTCTGGGGTAAGTGAGGTCATAAGATCAATCCTCCTCAATGCAAAGTAAAAGTAAAGTTTGTTTTATTTAGCGACGCCACTAGAAACACATCGATTATAAATCGGAGGTTATTGGACGTCAGACGCACGGTTGTATTGACACATGGTCACAGAGGAAACCCACTGCCGCCACATAGGCTACTCTTCCACGAATGACAGACCCATCTCGCCACAGGCGGACATTCTACCTCTGAGCTACGTCCCGCTCCCCCTCCTCAATACAACCCATTGCATTATTTTCCATTCCAACGAGTGATCCATATATATCCAACTCGCTTTCGCTTGTTAGATATACAGTCAAACCTGTCTTGACCAGCCACCTAAGGGAGTAACAAAAGGTGGCCTCTTAAGACAGGTGGCTGCTTAATACTGAGGTCATAATTCACTAAAATTGATGATTTGGTAGAATATTATGGTGACCATTTAAGACAGGTGGTTGCTTAATTAATACAGGTGGCCGTTCAAGCAGGTTTGACTGTATTTGGAAACCACTCGTTGTGAGATAAACCATCCCAAACGGGCATTCGCATATTCTATATTTGCCGAGAGTCGTATCTTTGCAAGTGTCAGGAAAGCACCATCCTAGATCTGTATTTGAAAGTCTGTATCAGCACTGGCATGCAATGCATTCTTACGTCTCTAACGTTCTTTGATGTTAATCTTTTAAAACATCATATTGTGTTTGCTGTCTTTGAAGTGTGAAAATGTGAAAAAGTAATCTGAAATCCATGTAACAACAGCAGTCGTCTGCCTATATTCATCTTCAAGTCAGTCAGTGCGTGATGTTAACAGCTGTACGATTGGTACATCAAAATGCTGTGGTGCATGCTATCCTGTCTGGGAGAAAGTAAATAAAGGACACCTTGGTAGGTAATTGCCAAGTGAAGCCTATCTGAGGCAGCAGGTTACTTCTGAGACCATGTGTCAAAATAACTGTTCGATGTCTAATAGCCAATGATTGTTAATCAATTAATGTTCGCTAGTGGTGTCGTTAAAGAAATCAACTTTGTCTTTGGTGTTGGGTACTGTTACTGTTAGAAGTCTTGGCTTTTAGAGTCATATAAGATATTGTTTCTTGCACACCAGACAGGTATATCCATCTACTTCCGGTGACACGCGCAGAATGACGTCATTAAAATATACATGTATAGAGTGGCTATCAAATTTCGTGGTGTGTGTTATCCTGTCTATGGGAAAGTGCACATAAAAGAACCCTTGCTGTCATTCGTGGAAGAGTAGCCTAT